>CM035407.1:67755657-67965657 GCA_020310875.1 Ceratopteris richardii
TCACTCATACCCCTCTCACATTGATGATATTTTTCTTTTTTTCTTTTAAGTTCAAGGAATTTAAAATGTCCAGCCAAGCGGGATTTGAACCCATTCACTCTGCTCGATGGTATTAAACACAAACCACTACACCACACCCTTTTGGACACATAGAGGATTTTTTGTCCCGGTTTGCTGGCCTGGTGGTTGGGACTCTCGCCTCTTGAGACGGGGGCGAGGGTTCAACCCCCGACAGCAACATGTAGGGACATATGAATCCCAAAAATTGTTGTATGTGGCTGTTGGCCACCGTTTGATCATTCCCACGCTAGTTGTGACCGCCGTTCAACCTAGTTTTGTAAACCCCTATTCTTGTGGGATAAAGGGGTTCCATGGGTACTATGCCCTTCCTTATACAGTTGCAATTTTAAAGTTAAAGTCCGAGAGAGTAGGCCTCGGCCAAACCTCCATTTAAAAAAAAAAGTGATCAGATTCACATGAATTCAATGGGCTGTTAGTTCGGATGACCTGAAGTCCAGTCGTGTTATTTTATTAATTTTATTAATTTTATTATACTTTTAAGAGGCTGCTTAGACATAGGTTCGACTTTTTTTCTTATATTTTTATTATTTTTTATTCAATTGATGCTAAAACATTATGGATCACAAAGATAGAACAATAAAAAAAAATTAGGAAATATTTATGAAACTATCATAATAGTTTTTCAGTAATTATATCATGGCCATTTGAAATCTAATCACTAGATTTTCGTGCGCACCTAAATCCAGTGATCCGAAGTTCATCTCTGGCCACTCAAAATCCGAGCACCGGACATTTATGTGCTCCTCAAATACTTTTGAGTGATTCAAAAAGTGATCTCCGGCCACCCGAAAATATATTGAGACTGATCGTACAGCTCGCACATGATGCCTCAATCATCGTACTTCGGGGAAAATTCTCCCTTTTCGGATGACCTCAAAACTATGAGGCCATCGGACTGATGCTAACCAACACCAGTCCGTTTGGGTCATCCAAAGTGGGGTGAGGATTTTTTTTATTACTATTCCTGACAACAGTCAAAAATGAGCTTTTTTTATATAGTTTTCCAAATGCATTTTTTTGTGGCGTTTTTTTTTTTGCTTTGTTTTGTGCAAACAATCCAAGTTTTCAACATACATACTATATTTTTGAAGCCTAAATTCGATGGCTTAAATTTTTGCATGTGCTTAAGTTTGATGATTTTGAAGTATAATTTTTACCACTCAAAATTTGAATACAAGAATTCTATGTGCTTTAAATCTCATGACATGTTCGTCATTGGTCACTTGAAAGCCGGTTACCAAACCTTCATGTGCACTTAAATCAGATGATCTAAATTTCATTTCTCTAGCCACCCAAAATTCAGTCGCCAGACTTTCATGTGCACGTAAATCTGGTGAAACAAAGTCCATCCCCAACCACCCAAAATCCGGCCACCAAACATCCATGTGCTCGAGGTACACTTTTTGAGTGACCCAAAAAGTAATCTCCGACCTCCCAAAAATATGTCCATGTGCTACCCCCATGAGAGGGCGCAACATTAAAACTTGCAGTGATTTCAAATAGTGTGCTACGTTTCTGCTGACTCACCCCTGGATATATGTTTTGGAATTCACATAGAGGGACGGCTCTCTCCCAAACTAAAAAGCGAAATTCTATATCTATTGTTTGGAGAATTAAACTGACCAATCACAATATAGTATTAAGCGTATACATTTTTGTTCTTAGGGGGTTCATTCAGCTCAAAAGATGGTGGATTCGAAAGAGTTTGCCTTTACAATTATCCAATTGAATTTCTCCATGTGGGAAGAGCAAGCGTGTTGCCATTCTATGTGAACCCAGCCTTAGATGTCACACAACGCAATAGAGTATATGTAACAGTCATATCATCTATAGTCTCCTAGGGAAATTTCTATATAATATCCAATAAATCCTAAGGAAAATCTCCTTCATAATGTAATTGTACTGGTTACGATTGGTAAAGAGCGACTTTCAATTTGATGTTTTTATTTTGAACTCTTTGAGTGTTCTTTTTTATACGGCTTCTTGCTTGTGAGCACTTTTTTTTAAAGATCAAAGTGTGAAAGAAACGTTTTTGAAAGAGTTCATGTGACAAAGCATAGGCAGTTATATATATATATATATATATATATATATATATATATATATATATATATATATATATATATATATATATATATATATATACACACTTGAGTTTGAAGAAGAAGGAAACTCTTATATATAATATATCCATAATACATACTCAAATAATCATATAAATAGAAGGAAATTAAAGAGGATTCTAAGGCAAAGTTTGAATCAAGAGGGGAAAGAAATTTAGACTAGATTCACACTAGACGACGACATCAGCAACTTTAGAATAATTTTCCATGTGGCATTAATTCATTGGTTGCTAAAATGAAAAGATATTCCCCACGTATTCAATGGCCACGATCACTTTTCTTCATAATTAAACGGCTTCGATAGTTTTTTATTTTCATTCAGTTTCATCTTGTGTGAATTGAAAGGCTGGAGGAAAAGAAGTTAAATAAAAATATTGCTATGTACCATCGGTATAGTGTGAAATGACCCTTAGAAATCCATGGGTTGGCCCAAGTTGATTTCATACTCATTATAGGCTTCAAATTTCAAACCTTAGGATAGTTTGTACTTGTAGCCTGTAGGGTTCCATGGTTAAACTAACATCCTAACTACTTACACATGAGTCCATGTTGCCAATGGTGGTAGTGTAGCTAGTAGCACCAACGTTGGTCTATGTTTGATACTTTAGTGGCACTTCCTTATTCTGGAATATAGTAGCTTTATTTTCATAGATATTTTTTTGCTTATAGTTATTGCTTGTGAATGCAAATTAAGCAATGTCACAAAGAACTATTTTTAGTATGTCACGTTTTACACAACAATGAGAGTCTTGCAAGAAAGACAAGAAACGAACCCAAAGGGATCTCTCTCCGAATAATAGTGGTCTTGAATTTTCTTGCAATCAAGACATTGATCATCATCTTGAATAAAAATAAAAGGGCATTGATCAAGACACTGATCACTCAAAGAGTGGTCGATTGAGAAATCGTTGTTCCTCCTTGGCAAAAGGATCTCTAACTGTAAGAAATCCCCCCCTCTCTAGGCATCATCAAGTGCTCCTTTTGATCAACAACAAGCTTAAACCCATGTGGGCCCCGCATGAAGGTGATGAGAGGGTGATTAACCTTCTTTGTAATGCCATCTAAACTCTGTAAAAGCTACCCACACTCTGTGGGATTCGGGAGATCCCGTGAGCACTAGTCCCCTTCTCTTGTACTTTTCTTTTGTATTAATTCAAGTTTGGGAGAGTAGACTAAGGCTGAACACTCTTTTATTTTAAAAATAAATAAAAGGGCATATCTAAAAAAGGTTGGAATATTCCATGTACACACACATTTTGTTGGGTGTATTTTGAAAATGCAATAGCAAGAATGTTTTCCACATATTGCAAACAAGAAAAAAATTAGAAAAAATTGACAGTTATTTCTTTGCCTTAAAAGAACTGAAAGAAAATATCCTACACCTTTAGAAATTGGTTGAATTTTACAAATTATGTAGAGTAGTATGTATTTTGATTGGTTAATAATAAGGTTATTTGTGAGCATTATTATCGTGTAGTGTCATACTTTAATTTTTTATGTTGGGGATTGCATAGTTGAAAAGGGTATTCAACAAGTCAAGTCGAGTAGCACTAGCTCAACACGCAATCATACACGCAAACACACATACATATGTACACACACATACAATCATAAACACAAACACATACACACACATATGTATATATACAAACACATACATATGTATACATACACACACAATCATAAACGCAAACACACATACAGACATACACACTTACACATACATGTTTAGATACACATACATACAAACATAAACACACACACACATACACATACATATATACACACATATATACACATGTATGTGTACACACGTATATAGACATGTATGTGTGTCTAAATACACACATATACATGTTTAGATACACATACATACAAATACATATGTATACATACACACTCAATCATAAACGCAAACACACATACATATGTACACACATACACATATGTGTACACACACATACATAAATACACACGTACACATGCACACACATACATGTTTAGATACACATACATACAAACATAAACACACACATACACATACATATATACACACGTATATACATAAACACACACACATACACGTATACACACATATACAGACACATACACATCTAGTAGAATATTTAGTTTTGCAGGTAAATTTTTTTTTGTAGGTGGATTGTTATTTTACAGGTGCTTTATTTGATTTTTAGATGGTGGAAAAAAAAATTGCAAGTGCTTTTATGTTTAGCTTGTGTGGCTTTCATTATGGCCTTCATGCCTTATTTGATTATAAGCCTATGTGTCTTACTGTAATTTCATTTTCATTTCGATATATAGAAGAAATGGCATCAATTTTTCTCCCCATTATATAAATATAATATATGCATAGATGTATACTTATGTACATATATACTTACATACATGCATACATACATACTCATTCTATCAATAATAGCTAAATACAATGCCTAATTAAGTTAGGTATACTCATAAATAAAACATGACTAAGGGCTTAGCATCTCCTACACCTTTGTATGAGGTTGTATGAGGACTAGTGATGCCTCTTATACATAGCACTTTGTATCTTCTAACAACGTTTTTTAAGCTCCCCTCTCATGTTAGCTTTGTAAGTGATTTATGGACATATTTTTCTTCTTCCTCTAAGGTGGTTTATATATTCATGTACATGGATTTAATTTTTAAGTCTACTTTCCTAGTACAACCCTCCATGTACTTCCCATTCTACTTTCATAAAGGTTAAAATTTTGGAAGGTTATCTATCAAACAATGCAATTGCCTCTTACCTCCTTCTAACCACCCACACAAACTTATGATGCAACCATGTTGCTCCTTGTTTAATTAATCCCAAACCTAGGACTAGGGCTCCTCCGAACAACTTGCTATGACTAGGGCTCCTCTGAACAACCTTTAGGTTAAGTGCTAGATAGACTATTGCCCCTTCATTGTTTACAGAGAGACTATTGCCCCTTCATTATTTAGCTTTACTATCTAATTCTCCTATTATAATCCTGGTTGGCAATAATGTGGTACAATAGTTTAAACAAATAGTAATATGGCAGTAGTATAGTACAATAGTTTAAACAAATTAAAATTAATGTTTCTTTCCTTGAGTTGGGGCAATTTATTAGCTGAATGCCCTACCTTTTCTTTATGAATTTGTTTAATACTTATTCTAAGGATGATACTATATAACTCTATAACTTAATACCTTTATAAAATTATCTTTTATTTAAACTTTTTTACTAACTGTTATTAATTAATTAGTATAATGATGTTTAGCTCGCATAACATTACTTCCCACCATAGGTTTCTCTCGAGTTAAATTTTAAATCACATCGTCTATATACCCTTTCTACAATGTATATCACTAAATTCAATATGATTTCTGTTGGTTTGTATTGATAAGTACTTGCATTGCCACTACATCAAACAGCTTTTTCACAAATATGTTTCTCTCTTATACCTGGATAGGGTATTAATTATTTAGTGCCCTACCTACATTTTTATTTATTATGTTTTTTACGAGATTGAAAGAAAATACTCTTAACTCCCACCAATTCCTTGTTATCACACCACATATTAGAACAACTCTATAAGTAAGCTAATTCAATTGTTATCACACCACATATTAGAACAACTCTATAAGTAAGCTAATTCAATGGAATCAAATATAACCTTTCTTACCTATCTCACTTTTTGGAATACAAAATTCATGTCATTTTGGTGCCTTTAATCTGCCCCATTTTACTAGGAAGGTTCAATTGAAATATTTTAGTAATACACCCTTAGTTTATGTTTTTAACCTAGATTTATATCATAATGATAATTTGATTTTTAGTTGCAATCTTCAAGGTCTGATCACTATTATGTTCAAATTTCTAACCAATTTCTAATTGAACATTGTTCACGTAACTCTTGTTGTGCTTTTGAGAAACCTAATTCCGAGTCTTAGCAAGTTAAGGCTTTTTAAGTACTGTGATTTATCTACCATGATTTTATGTGAATTTTTTTCGTCTTTTTTTTTTACAGTACAATGAATTGGAAACACACTCACACACCCGACCTCGTAAGGTAGAGGCACCCACCTTATTTCTAGCCAGGACTTGAACTCACGACATCCCCCTAGAGACTCAAGGCATCAAACCACTATATTACATGAGCTCCGATGATTTTTTCTTTTTTGGATGGAGAGTCTAAGATAAAAGTGCTATATAGCATACATACCGTAGCTGAGCCTAGGCTTGGCCATTTTAATTGTTTAATTTTATTAAAAATTATTGCATAATATGCAGGCAAACATTTTAGACAAACTTAGTCTGTGATGAGTATGGGTATACTTAAATGAGTGAAATTTCAAAAATATACTAATTCCTCAATTCATATATATCAAGTTTCCCTTGATTAGATGAATTCACCCTAAAACCTTGGAAGGAAATAATAACTTAGGTTTTTGGTGTTCTGATACATTCCCACTTTGGGTTTGATCTAATCCCAAGGTAAACAAATTAGCTATATTTGTTAGTATTTTTTAATTCAATTCCTTTGTAAAAAAACAATGTTTTATCTCATTTTAAAGCTTGCATGGATAACTAGCCAATCTTATAACTTTTGAATGATTGCGGTAAATAAATATTTCACATATGATTAGGAACTTATACCTCACATTATGTTCCTTGAAATTACCTTACTTGAATTCCCATTTGATATATAACCCTTCATTATCATCCTTGCCTAAATTTCCACTTTTTTGAGGTTTTCCACAACACAAATATTTGATAGATAGTTTGATACATGATGTCAAAGAAGGGTATATTAGCGGTTGAAATGGAAATTTCCCTTGAAATAAGCTGATGACATTTAGATTGGTTTGAGGGGCTACCGCAATTCAATGGCTTAATCTTTTTCATTTATCTCTTCTTAGGCTAAACTCATTAACATTTCTTTGAAAATTTTGATGGTATTTAGCTATTACATACTCTTATACTAAATACCATGTTTGGCTCTTATATTTCAAATTTTATTAATAATAAATGTTGTTTTCGTAAACATAGAAGAATTAATGCTTCTTAGATTATTGATTGTAATTATGACTTCTTAATCAGCTTACCTCATAAAACCTTCAAAACTGATATTTTTGTGCTATGAAAAAAACCCTCATTATGGTAATGACAATCTTATGAATTCACTTGCAGAAAGATTTACTAACTTCTACACAAAAATCAATTTAACGATTTTTATAAATGCACAAATAAATGGAAACTATGCAAAATTAAAGATTCCAAAAACAATTATATCCCTTTTCAACAATTTTTAGAATTAGACTTTAAGATTCTTAGTAATTGCTATATGGGTTATTGTTATACTTTATGGAATAATGGAATGTTGTATGGATTTTAATTTCTTGAGGTATTTAATGTGATTGTGTTTTGATTTAGTAGGTGAAGAATCATGAGGGTGTGAATGCATGTGGATTTATTCAGATATTTTTGAAGATAGTTAAAAGATAGCATTTTAGATATTTTTTGTAAAAAGAATAGTGTTGGAGTTAGACGTCTGCGGAAGCACACGAACAACACATGGAAGAAGAAGAAGCTTGGAGCACAACACACAATACTGAATGTATTACCACTAGAATGTACAAAGATAAGTAGACTGCTAGGATAATAGGCATATATACGAGCCAGGAAAAAAAACCTCCTAAAGAGGGAAAAAAGTGCCTCGATGGTCCTAGAGTGTTCACACACATCACTACCAAAATATGTCAATAAATCTCCCCTGGGAGTGATGTGATGAACAAGGAGCTGGAACTCCTGTATAAGGAAGTGCCAATCTATGTGGAATCAATCCAAAAAAGGAAGTAAGCCCAAAGCTTTGCGGAAAGCTTCAAACTTCTCCCGAGGCAGAGCCTTTGTAAAAAGGTTTGCAATGTTCTCCTACGTGGGCACATATGCTAAGCTGATCGCCCTAGCAGACACACTCAACAATCATTGTGAAAGCTACCCTGTACTCAGCCTCACAACTGGAAATGGCTAGAGTAGGCTGCTTCTTGCTCAAACAAGATATACATGAGCTACCAAGCATGAAGCAAAAACCACTCGTGGACATATGAGTGTCATAGCAACCAACCCAATCATTGTCAGAAAAAGCATGCAAATATGGCGGTAGTGATCCCCCCTTGGGATAAGACAATCCAAGTAGCCGGGTACCACTCAAGTAGAG
The DNA here is from genome assembly GCA_020310875.1 of Ceratopteris richardii. Taxonomy (NCBI): domain Eukaryota; kingdom Viridiplantae; phylum Streptophyta; class Polypodiopsida; order Polypodiales; family Pteridaceae; genus Ceratopteris; species Ceratopteris richardii. The sequence continues at coordinate 67,764,087 of CM035407.1, forward strand.
AAAGATGCGCTTAACCACCTGCCAATGCTTGACACTTGGGCAATGCATAAACATGTTCATCTGTGAGACAGCAAACTGAATATCTGGTCGAGTATGCAATAGGCTTACAGTCTTCAAGGCCAAAACATTGCAATAATGTGTCAATATATTTCGTTTGACACAAAGTCATTCCACCATCAATTGCATAAACCGAATGCCCAAATAGTGATGCAAATGCCCCAAATCAGACATCTCAAATGAGGCATGCAAATCAGCCTTAAAATCAGCAATATGCATGTCATGAGGACTAGTGAGCAACATGTCATCAACATACATCACAATGATCAAAAGCACATCATTAGCACTTTTAACATATAAGGTGCTTTCAGTTGGACTGGTGTGCAATGAGATAGGCATGTATCTTTTCATACCAAGCACGTGGTGCTTGCTTTAAACCATATAATGTCTTCTTTAACCTGCACACCTGGTTTTCATGCCCTTTCTACACAAAGCCATAGGGTTGAAAAACATACACTTCTTCATGCAAGTCACCATTCATAAATGCTATTTTAATGTCCAACTGATGTACATTCCGACCATGATGAGCTGCAAGTGCACAGATGCTATGAACAGTAGTCATTTGACAAGTAGGAGCAAAGGTTTCATCAAAACAAATGCCTCTTTCTTGCACATAACCCTTTGCAACAAGCCTAGCCTTATACCTATCAACTGTTCCTCAGGTTTACGCTTCACCTTGTATACCCACTTAGTGCCAATGGCCTTCTTGCCAGGAGGCAAGTCACATAAAGACCAGGTACCATTTTTCATGATAACATCATATTTAGATTGTATTGCAGCCATCCAATGTTCAGAATATTGTGCTTCATTAAACGAAATAGGTTCAGTCTCATCACAGAGACTAGAGGCAGCCATAGCATAGCAAACTGATGCAAAAGAGGCATTATGAGAGCCTGACCGCGTACGATATGATAGAGGTGCATCTAATTTGCTATCACACAAAGTCTATACTAGCCATTTTGGCATAGTTTTTGCCTGCTCAATATCAGCTCTCTCATCAACAAGTGTATCATGTAAATGTGCATAAAAAATGGAATGATCTACATCATCACATGAAACATGCAAAGGTTGAGAAGTTGCCTCATTAGGACTAGCACTAGATGGCTTGCGACCATGCCAAGCCTTTAGTGGGACACATGTTAAGTACATCTGTTGCACACATAACAACCTCAAGCGAGAAACTATGTGGTAAAGCCTGACTCTTGACCATACACCTTGCCATCTCCATGAGTGACATGTTCTTTCGTTCAACAACTCCATTCTATTGAGGTGTATACGACACTGTATACTAATGTTTTATCCCACGTTCAGCCAGAAATGCATTAAAGTCAGAAGATATATGTTCCCGCCTGATCAGAATGGAGGGTGCCCATTTTACATGATGACATATTTTCAGCCAAAACCAGAAACTATTTGAAGCACATAAATACTTTGGACTTGGCTTTCAATGGATATGCCCATGCATGCCTAGAAAAATCATCGATGAAAGTAACGAAGTAAAGATAGTTTCCAAAAGAGGGTGTCTGCATACATGTTTACCACGTGCCACAAGTTTGGGCCAAGAGGACACCATTTCAGATTTTTGCAGGCATAGCAAACTAGCAAAATTTAGATGACCAAAGCGTGCATGCCAAAGCTTTGCATCTAACATAGCCTGAGAATCATGTATTGCACATGTTGAATCATTCACATATCTTTCATAGTCTATGAGCTTATACAGCCCACGACCTAAAATGCCAAAACCAATAATGACATCACCATTTGATAGATCATGAACTGTACATCTATCATCAACAAATATCACAACCAAGCCAATCTTGGCTAATGTAGAAACTGATAAGAGATTTTTCTTAAATTTCTCGCACAAATAAAGCATCTGACAATGTAAAAAGAACTAGCATCAGTAGTAGTCAGAATGATCTTACCAACTCCCATAAGAGGATAAGAGGAGTTGTTGGGGCATGTAAGAATATTCACTATAGGGGCAGGCTCGAGTGAAGAGAAGAAATTGCGCTATGAGGTAATATGTTTGGTCACCCCACTATCAAAGTACCAAACATCTGAGTCTATTGTAGACATGCTCTGCTCATGAGAAGATGCGTCAATACTGCAAACATTAGTAAAAGCCCATTCTTCATCCTGCACAAGATTAGCAAACTCTGTTTTTGATGTAGAGGCCAGTGCAACAACCATTTTGGCCTCTTTCTTCTTTGCCTCTTTAGTAACTAGTTTTGGACATCTCTTAATGACATGATCATTTGCTTTATAGTATTTGCAAAACAATTTCTTCTTTTCTGATTTCTTCTCATCTTTGTCTTCCTTCTTCGAATGTGCAGCATTTGCAGATTTTTGCTTACTAATAGAAGAGCTCCATTTACCTTTGCCCTTCTTATTAGCTAGGCAAGCTTGATCTGCAACATGCACAATAGACCTGTTCTGCCTAGACTGGTCTTCTTGCAACAAAACAGAAACTAACTCTTCAAATGTCAAGGCATTTGGATTGCCTTTCATCATCAAACGAAGAGTAGAAGCAAAACTCTGATATGAGTGGGGAAGACCATTCCGAAAAGTTTGCACAAGTGAACTATTAGGAAGGACTTTATCTGTAGAAATCAATTGTTCCTTCAAATCCTTGATCTTTGTCAGAAAATTGTCCAGAGAATCATCTTCATTCATGTGCTCACTCTCCAACTGTTTTTGGAGGTAAGCAACACGAGCCTCATTCCTAGCCTAGTATAATGTGGTAAGTGTATCCCAAGCATCCTTAGTTGTTTTGCAAGAGCGGATGAGGAATAATGGCACGTTTAACAAACAAAGCTATCAATACATGTGCCTAAGCATCTCTGCCATCCCAACAAATTTTCTCTACAGTAGGTCCACCAGAAACAACAACACGAATGGGAATCTATAGAATATCACCATCTTTGACACCATCTGCATCAGCTTCAATACCTATATTTGTAGTAGTTGTATTCGCATGTGTAATAGGATGGCTTTCAACACCCTGCACAATATATATTCCATAGTCCTTTTGCAACCAAAACATGATGCATCATATAAGCCCACAATTGGTAATTTGTACCATCCAATTTATCCTCAATAGCCAACATACGAAATACATCACTGCTTTCAGCCATGGCCATTGACTTAAATACCCTGTTGGAGAGAAATGAATGTATCTGAAAAAGTTGAACGGAGCTACCCTAACAAGTTCTACTAAACCTGTAGTAGACTTCGAGATGCTTATACTAGAAAATCAAACCTGATATATATCTCTGGCACAAAAAGATGAAATAGTATGCACAAGCGCTGTGATAGTACATTCGAAGGCTGAAACAAGCTCAGATTGCAATTTCGACACCACATAGCGAAGCTATTTTGATCTCTAAAACACTTGAGTATGCTCACCAAATTTCGTGCGATTCTAAGACCGCAACTGGAGAGGTGTAGACGATGCCCTAGATGAAGTGGCAACTTGCTCTGATACCAATTGTTGGAGTTAGACGTCTGCAGAAGCACACAAATAGCACAAGGAAGAAGAAGAAGAAGTTTGGAGCACAACACACAATACTGAATGTATTACCACTAGAATGTACAAAGATATCTAGCTTGTTAGGGCAATAAACATATGTACAAGGGGGGGGGGAACCTCCTAAAGAGGGAAAAAATTTTCATGGCGGTCCGAGAGTGTTCACACACATGACTACCTAAATATATCAACAAGTAGATCGCTTAGAAAGAAATGTTCTTGTAAAAATAGTAGATTGCTTAGAAAGTGATTATTTTGTAAATAAAGCAGATTTTCATAAACGCACGCTTTTCAAGGCACCACCCTCATGTATCTTCTATTCAAGATGTAATGAAAAATACCTATAAATATACATACTCTGATAGACTCATCCATCAAAGTATGTGGGGGGAGATTGTACCCAATCTTGTGTTTGAACTCTTGTCTCTCTCTATTATGTGTGTACTTTTGTGAGAATTCATTATTGTACTATCTCTGTGTACGTGCTCTGCAAGATTTGGTCAACAATGGTATCAAAGCATGCATGCATTTCTAGAGATGTACTTCTCTATGTCTGTTCCTAATTTGTGGCATCCGTTCGTGATTTGGCATCTATTTCGATTTGTTAATTCTCGTCCGATCTAGTAATAGGTTTTGGTTCTATATAAGGTCATTGTAGCTCAAGCGTAAGCACCACCTCCTTTACTTGTCAATCCGCGGAGACGTGAGGACCGGTATGAAGACCACGAGCAAGTGAAGGCACAAGTGCGTGAGTGAAAGCACACAAACATGCACACACATACACACACACGCGCACAAAGTAAGATCAAAGAGAGGAACAATGGAAAGCTTAGATTGCAAAAGAGTTCTCTTACAAAAGCTCTATTCTCTAACAAGCTAACCTCAAAAATGAGCTCTACTACGAGTCTTTGCAAGTTGTAGTCTCTTGGTATGTGCTTTTCCTTGGATTCCAGCATGACTGTGTCGTTGTGAGTCTCCGTTGATGTTTTCTAGATCTTCCACAGTTGATGTTCATAGTAGTCATGCCAAGTACTCATAACCCATATTGAGTGATGGGTAAGTGTGTTCGTGCATGGGTTGAGGAAAATAGGTGCCTTGTGCACGGCCTTGTAATGTAGCCCTATGAATGCTTACTTGGAAAATGCATTGGAAGAAGTATGGTGCAAAAATAGGGGGTCTTGAGCTAAGTGCTCAAGGGTATGCCGACGAAGAGGTTTCCTAAGCTATCATGGTTATGATGTTTCAAAGGTAAAGATACTTACCATGGAGAAGGTCGATCGATGTTCATCTCTTCGTGTTGTACACTTGGCCTTTGGGATGGAACATTGTTGATGAAAGTCCATGTTGATGGTCCACATATGAGATCTTTTGAGTGGCTGATCCTGTCTCCTCTTTTCAAGGCATCATTTGTCAAATACGGAGAATTGAATTTCTTTATATTCAAAGATTTGCCGGGTACCAGAGCTACCCCGTGCAGATATCTTCCTGGATGCTCTCGTACATGCAATAGTTATGCATCATTCAAGTTGCAGACCTTCAAGCTCTTCACTCCTACCATAGTAAGAGGAAACCATAGTTGTGGATGTCATGCTCATGCCAAGTTCTTGACATCTATGAGATAAGGCAACAATTATATCATTTGCTAGCCAAGACACACTTCTATCCAAACTAATAAATGCCCAGTAATCAACAGTTCCACCTTTAACCAAGCATGACTCATTCATGTTTCATAAGCCAAACCTGGGAACTAGCTCTCTCTGGCTTTTCCTTTTTTTTTTTTGGAACAAGATATCACAAAACAAGAACACAAAAGTAAGTATCAATAGAAATGTTTGACCTATGTCACTGTGCTCTTGTGCTTGGGATTCTCAAGTGTGTCTATGCACGGCCATGTAATGTGGCCCTATATTACTGCATACTTTGGAAATACATGACCTGAATGGTGCAAAAGACAGGGTTGTGCAAGGAGCACATGGTTGTCGCTCGTTCGAGGCTTTCGATGTTATTTGCAGAGGTTGATGCCGACCTTGGTGGAGGTATCCATTGAGTCTTGAACTGATGTAATCCTCCTTATTGGAATCCATTTTAGAACATCATTTGGCACTGTAGAGGTCACTTCAGGCGTCTTCCTCTTTGGATGCTTTCTAAACTGTGGTATCCAGTGTGGTTGTTGCTTTGGTTCGGTGGAGGCTACTTGTACTTTTGGCTTCCAAACCCATATCCTTTTTGCATGTCTTCCTACTAATGTTGAAGAGCTTATTTGATCTTCCTTTGGTCTCTGTACGTGGTTCTTACCCTTTTCTCTTTTTGGCTTCTTTGTTGAGACCTTTCGCATGTGGGAGAACATAGGTTGTTGTGGATGTAAGAGCTTCTTAGGTACCCACATCTGGAATTGCCCTTGTTGAACTACAGCTAACTTCTTAGGCACCCAAACTTGTTGGATACCTTGTGATTGAGCTTGTCCGAGCTGCTTCCTTTGTTGTCTGACCTAGTTGGCTTGCCTGGATGGGATTTGTGGGGGCAAGGCTGGTGGTTGCTCTCCTTTGCGTACCCAGATCTGCTTCATGCTCGGAACTGCTTTCTTATCAAATGGTGTCTTTCTATTTGATGTAGCAGTTGTCATGAACGGTTGTGTTTGCCTGTGTGGTGGACTCACTACTGTGGCTACTTGATTCTTTGGAGAAGAAGAAAGATCCACCCGCCTTCGAACCTGGTCTTCCACGATTGACTCCTTCTGCATCATAGAGCTTTTGACACATACAACATCTTCTTTCATATGATTAGTCTTGGAAGAACTAAGAGAGTGTGTGGTGCCATGATCTAGGAGCATGCAGTTCTCTAATTCTAATGTAAAGCATTGTTCCTGGACCCAAACTTGAAGAAGTTGACTTCTTAGGTTTAAGTTGACTGCATTGTCATAAATCCAATCTTGTCCTAAGACAAGTGGTTCTGTAAGGTTCTCATCTTGACACACTAGCACTTTGACTTTCATTGGAACATCTTGCAGGTAGATGGGAAGTTCCACCTCCCCCAAACAAGGGGTTTCCACACCTCCCAATCCTATGAGATAAGCTTCTATGGGATTGATGTTCAACTGCAAGTTTTGGCAGTAGGATAGTCTAACTGCACTACTTGCTGCAACTGAGTCAATCAATGCTTTCACTGTCCTTGCAGCCTTCCCTTGTCCTATCTCTATGGTCACAAAGGGTCTTCGGTCAATGACTTGAGAAGTCGCTATGCCTGACTTTTGGCACATATCCATGTGATATTTTGGGGCTTTTGATTTGACATCTAGGCCTAGTCACCTTAACTTATTTCGCCTTATGCGCTCTCTAGCCTCGGCTTGTGCTTCTTCTCTCACCCTTAACTCCTCTTCTTTTCGCTTCTTAGCAGTGTTGAGTTTCGTAAGCATATCCTCTGTAAGAGGTTCTTGGTATAACTTGACTCTACAACCACTGATATAGTTTGGCAAGATGTCTCCTTCTAGAGTGGCCAACTGAACTGCACCGCTAGTGGATATTCTATTAATGATCATGGGTCCATATCCTCTTTTTTCCAACTTACGGGCATGTTGTTTTAGTGTATAAACCAACACTAGATCTCACTCTTTCAATCCCTTATCCTTGATGTGTGCATCAAAGTATGCCTTTTGCCTTTTCTTTGCAGCATAGATGCCTGCTGCCGCGCGTAACCTTGTCTCACCTAAGCGTTCTAGATCAAAGATCCTAGAGGACAATTCATGTCCACTCCACTCATACTCTTGTGCTACTTTTAAGGCAGGGATTAAGAAACCTAATGGTAGCACAACATTCTGTCCGAAGACCATCTGAAATGGGGTGGCGTTGAGTAGCGTTTTGTAGGCAACTCGATAAGCCCAAACAGCATGATGAAGTTGTTTGTCCCAATCAGAGCGTTTATTATTTACCAGTTTTGTCAATACGTTACAGAGGATCTTATTGGTGCTCTCGGCTTGTCCGTTAGCTTGTGGGTGATAAGGGGCAGACTTCTTATGTATCACCAAGAATTCTTGGAGAAGATTTTCAATGACTTCATTCAAGAAGTGTGTGCCTCTATCGCTCACCAACTCTATTGGTAGTCCATATCTCGTGAACCCATTCTCGAATAAGAACTTAGCCGTAGTCTGAGCATCATTCTTTGTTGTGGCTTTCACTTCTACCCACTTTGAAAGGTAATCCGTGGCTACAATAATATATTCTGCATGGGAGTTTCTAGCTGGGGGGTTAATAGGACCTATGAAGTCTATGCCCCACTTCGAAAATGCACGCCCTCCCATCATTGGCCTCAAAGGCATCTCGTCTTTTCTAATTGGATATTGTGCACGGTTGCATGTGTCACATTTCTTCACATAGGTATGTGCATCCATATGAAGAGTGGGCCACCAAAGTCCTGAGAATAGAATGGTCTTGATCACTCGGTCAGGACCAAAATGTCCACCTGCAACACCACTGTGTGTAGTCTCTAAGACCTTTAAATAGTGTGATTCATGAACGCACAGTATTAAGTAACCATCTTTGCCTCTTCGATATAGGTTCTCTCCTACTAAGGCATAGCCTTGCGCCTCTTGCTCCATGCTTCGTCTTCTTGCTAGACTGGCCTCTTTGGGTAATCTTCCCGATCTCATAAACTCTACCAATGGAGCACTCCAATCTGGAATTAATGATACTTGATAAAGGGTCGCATGCTCCACTGGTGGTCTCTCTCTGCACATTGGACAATTCTTGATCCACTCATGTATTGCTTTGTCCATGCTAGGCCAATACACTCCTAAACGTTTCAAATTCTGCAATGTGCGTTGTTTAGAATAGTGATTTCCTAGCATTCCTTCATGGGCTTGTTGCAACCAACTACTATGTTCATCGTCCGCAACACAACAAGCTAATACACCCTCAGTATCTTGTTTGTACATGCTTCCTGCTAATATGTGATATTTTTGTGATTTTACAATTTCTTCTTGTGATGTTTTCACATTCTTATTTGCAGGGCCAAAGGTTAGGACTGGTACCAACTTATTTGCCCATTTAGGAACAACTTCTAAATTGAACAGATAAGCATCGGGTAATTCGTCAGATACTCCTTGCGGTGACTCTCCTGAAGTGATGCGAGAAAGGTGATCTGCCCGAAGGTGGGTTCTACCTTTCCTGACAACAACTTCAAAGTCATACTCCATTAGTAAGAGGAACCATCTTACTAAGCGTCCAGTATTGCAAGGTTTATTGACCAAATATAACAAAGCTTGATGATCAGTGAAAAACTTGAACTTGTTGGCCAATAAATAGTGTCTAAACTTCTTCACAGCATATACCATGCCTAACCCTTTTCGCTCGGTTGTGGTATAATTTCTTTCGGCTGGGTTTAGTTGTCTACTAGCATATGCTATGGGCAAATCTAAATTCCCTTCACCTGTGGGTTGTGCTAGCACACATCCTATGGAATGATTGGATGCATCCACATGGACATGGAATGGTTTATTCCAATCAGGAGTGGTCAGTATTGGTGCTGTGCACAAATGTTTCTTCAGTTCATTGAAAGAATTCTCGCATTCGTCGTTCCACTCAAAATTAGACAACAAGGCATAAAGGGGTCTAGCTATGATTGTGTACATGTGGATAAACCTACGGTAATATCCACAATGGCCCATAAAGGCTTGTACCTCTTTAACATTCCTTGGCCGTGATAGCTCTGCTATGGCTTGTACCTTATCTTCATCTGTTGAGATTCCATTCTTAGAAACAATATGACCTAAGATTTTACCTTGACGCACCATGAACACACATTTTTCTGGGTTCAGACACACTCGATATTCTCTACACTTGTTAAAGATTTGTCTGAGTTCAGGGATGTGAAATCTTCTTTCTTGGGAATGAGCACATAAATCATCCACATATACGTCTAAGCTCTTTCGCAAGAACTCTTTGAAGACATGACACATGAGCCATTGGAATGTTGCAGGTGCATTTGTGAGCCTGAATGGCATAACACGAAATGCAAAGATTCCCCACTCTGTGGCAAAAGCTATTTTGTGTTGATCTTCTGGGGCAATGGCTACTTGATTGTAACCTGAAAATCCATCAAGGAAGCTATAAACTTCCTTGCCTGCAACATGCTCCAATAGGTGTTCTGTGATTGGAAGTGGATAACTATCTCTGATCGTAGGGGCATTAACTTTTTTAAGGTTAATACACACTCGCAACTTTCCGTTCTTCTTGGGCACCACTACAATGGGGGACACCCATTCAGTATGCTCAATCTCATAGATGAATCCAGCTTCAATCAACCTATCAATTTCTTCTTTTATTTTGACTGCATAGGTATCATTATATGTGTAGGGCTTCTGTTTGGTGGGCTTGGCATCAGCAGTCATGGGGATAGTATGAGAGCAAATTCTTGGATCTACCCCTTTCAAGTCTCTATAGTGCCACGCAAACACATCCCTATATTCCCTTAATAGAGCTACAAGCTCCATTTCTTCTCTTGCACTTAGGTCATCTCCTATATATGTGCATCTCTCTTCGTTTTATTCGATGGTCACTACAATCTTCTTGGTCTTTTCTTTATTATCATATGATTCTCCTATGATGGCCTCTCTCTTAAGCATTCGTACCAAAATTTTGCGGTCGTCAACTTCATATTTCTTGAAGTTTTCTGGTACTTCAAACAATGATTCCTCCTCTTCTTGTTTCACTGCTTTTCTTTTCTTTTTCTTTTGACTGCTCTCACTTCCATCCTTCGAATTTACCGTTTTAATACTTGTGAGAAGTTCTTCTTCTTTCTGGGTGAACACTCCTATATCTTCTAGATAGTGCTGCTCTGAGTTAAAGCAACTATCCATCACAATGGACTCTATATCATCGTCATTCTCTTCTTCCTCTATGACGTCACTAGGGTCACATTCTTCTAGCAAGTGTTGAGACATGAACACTGAGATATCATAACCCTCCTCATCACAATGAGGTGTCCATTGTTCTTCATTGACAGCAATGTCCATGGTGGCTAAGATTTCTAGCCAGCCATGAGGCTCAAATTCCTCATCTGGAAAGATCATCGGTGTATAGGCCGGGTCTTTAACTGGTCTATCTCCTGGTGAAGTTCCTTCTTCTCTCGCTTTCAAGCGTTTTTCCTCTTCCTCTACGACCTTGCACATCCACAAATGAGTATCTTCATGGAGCCATGATGGATCACGTGAACTTTCAGAATGCACAGAGATGGAATCTTTTTTCGCTTTGTGGATAGGATTCCATTGTAGGGGTGGCACATCTCTAAAGGAGTAATCCTTCAAATTGACCTTGGTGGTGACCCCTAAGTGTTGTAAGTACAAGGAGTTAGTTCGCCAATCCTGTACTATTTGCAATTGTCGTAGGAAGGGTCTTCCTAGGATCATCTCATAGACGTTATTTTTCTCAAAGTCACATATAGCAAATGTATGTTCAAACTCCACGCCACAAGTGGTTAGAGTTATCCCTTCGAGCAATCCTAGAGGTCTTTCAAAATGACCGTCGGCCATTTGAAGCTTCATTCTAGTTGGTCTTAATGTGGGTTTGCCCCATTGCTTCCACAAGGAGGTGGTCGCAATAGCAACACCAGCATCGGAATCTATGATTGCTTTGGTTGTGTAACCTTGGTAGGTGATTGGAAGATAAGTATTACCTTTTTCACCCTCACACATGTCCCCTATTTTGTCTAGAGGTATCTCTGGTACCCTTTGCTTAGAGCTTTCTCTTGGCATGTTGGAATCAAGTTCTGGAACCTGATCCTTCACATGATTCCATAGCTCAGGTTTTGCTTTGAGCAGCTCTTCTACAGTGAGATGACATTGAACCTTAGTGTTCTTCACGACATCCGTGTTCCTTGGAACCACTGAGTCTTCATTTCTTACTAGTATTGTGGGAGCTCTAATCTGGAGAGATGCAGATTCCCATGGGCCTGGAAATTGAGGCAGTTCTTCTAAGGTATTAGATTCAAAATCTAACCTTTCGTCTTCTTGTTGTTCTGCTTCATCTCCGTAAATAGATGGAATGTCTTGGGGAAATTGATCATGAAGATCATCAATCTCAGGAATAGGAGGGGAGTTACCCTTCTCCTTGACCCATTTATCTTCTTGTATTTTCCACAAGAACTCTTGAGAGTACTGTTGAATTGAAGGAGGTATTCCGACATCCGTGGAATTAGGAACATAAGCTCCCATTGGTGGTGAGCTTCCTCTTTCAATAACTGGTTGAGCCTGTGGAGGTAAAGAAACTTGTGGTTTGTTTACCAATTGCTCTAATCTTTCTAGTAAGCCTTGGAAATGCAAATCCGGTTTGACAGAGTTTGTCTGATTGAACTTTTGACTAGTCTCGAGTATAGCTTGAGCTTGTTCTACCATTTTCATGCACATTTTCATCCGTTCAATCTCTAAATCTGCTCTAGGGTAACTCTTGTCTTGGTTTGGAGGTGTTGGCCCTTCTTGAAGTCGAGCCTGGTAGGCCTTGAACATCATGTCCAAGCCTTCTAGGGTTGGATCTGCAAGAACAGACCCTGGTTGCGGTCTATTTACAATGGGTGCTGGGGTGGGATGAGGTGGAGTGGATGGAGTTTCGGCATGCGAGGGGCTTTGAGATGCAATGTCTTCTATTTTTGTTTTCGCTTCTTTTAAGCTTTCTTCTAGTTCCGATAACTTTTTATTCCACTTGCGATTGGTCTTCTCTCTGGTATCCTTCCATGTTCTTGTTTTCCTCTTACTAGGCTCTCCTGATTCACTTGATTCTGATTGTTCTGCTGGTTTATCCTGTTTTAAGGCTTGTGCCCTAGTGACAGCTTGTATAGGAGCCACATTGCTACTACTTGAACTTGAATCTGCCACTAAGCCTACCACATTAATGGGTGTAATCTTGGGTGCACTGGAGGAGTTTCTTGGACAATGTCTAGGGAGATGGTCTTTGCCACAATCAGAACAAAAAGCTTGTATTGTGATAGCCTGTCCTTGACTCGGAGATGGTGGGTGGGGACAGTCACGAATGAAATGGTCACCTTGACATCTGAAACAAGATCCTCTAGGGGCTTGTGGTCTCATTTGTCTCAATTGGGGCCTAGGGTTAGGATTTGTGTACTTGACATTGGAGTATTCTGGCTCCCAATTTTGCTCCATAGGTGGTGCGCCATATTGATACGAGTAAATCTCACTATGTTCAGGTGACTCTGTGTAATAAGCATGTGGACTACCTTCATGGGAGTAGTCTGAACTATGAGCATGAGAGTCATTATCTGGTATCAATGGGGTTAGTGGCACCAATGCTCTATTTGGATTTTCCTCTCCCACAACATATTTGACTGGAATCACGTTGGCAGGAGCTGGTGGTTGGTTTCCCAAGACTGGTTGTGGCCTATATTGTGCCTGATATTGCTGTTGTGGTCTATAATATGGCTGTTGGTATTGGTTTTGATACCTACTTGGTTGGTGAGGTTGTTGATAATTCTGTCTAACAGCCTGCCTATTATAGGGACAGTCTTGAGCCGTGTGGTTCGAATATTTTCTCTCAATAGTGCAATATGGAGCATTCCTTTCTCTCATGTTCTGGTTGTGCAATGGGCATACATTAGCCATGTGGTCGCCTCCGCAAGTATAACACCGATTCAGTGGAGTGACTCTCTGTATTTGTTTATTTTGGACTCCCAACTTCTTGGCAACTTGCTCAGCTATGTCCTCTATTTCCATGGAGATTTTTGAAGTATGACTAGTAGAACTATCAGAGTCCTTATAGAGTTTGGACAATCCTAACTCCTCACCCAAGTTATCTTCTATGTCAATGCACGTCCGCACACACTCTTCTATGGATCTAGGCTCTTTCAAGTACACATATGATCTTAACTTTGTGCTCAGTAAGCCATCTAAGAACAAAGCCACTTGTTTGGCTGGTGTGGGTAACTCTGGAGTAGGGCATCTTTCTAGGTACTGTCTGAACCTTCTACCTGCTAGTCGCATTGTTTCTTGGGGTGTCTGTTTGAAACTGTGGATCAAGGATGATGTGTTATGCCTGATACCACTCTTGGAAAATTCTACAATGAATTCGTCTAGCAGTTGACCTATATCGCGATAGTTGCGACTACTCAGTGGTTGAAACCAAGCTAAGGTAGTGCCCTTAAGAGTCAGACCAAATGCCTCGTACTGGGTGAACAAATCCTCAACCTGTTTAGCTCTTAACACTTGTTTGAACTCGGCCACATGATCATAAGGATCTCCTGACCCGTCAAAATAATTCTTCATTGCCTTGATCACTTGAGTGGGTCTAAGGGTTCTTGGGTGCTCTCGGGGTCTAGGCAATGGAAAATCATGTTCATCTCTTTGTTGCCTATGTGCTTGATGTCTCTCTCTTTCAGGTCTTTCATTTTCAAAACTTGCTCTATTTCTGCCCACCGTGTGTGCAAAACTTACCTCAGGTCTCTCTCTAGTTCTTTCTCTCTGGGCTTCATGAGCTTGGGATGATCCTACTCCTTGGAGGCCATGGGAAACATTGGATCTTGGTGGAGGGAAAATCAATTCATTCTTCCAAGTATATGCATGTCTATCATGTTCTGTTACCAAGAATATCTTCTCTGATGTGTTATCCAGGTAGACAACTTTGCCTGGTATCTCAGGATCTTTGAATTCATAGATGATAACTATGCCCAATTGGCTAGGTTGATCTCGCTGGAATCTCCAAAAGGCTTCCTCTGTTTCTCTATTAAAAAATAGTTCTATGCTTTTGTTGTCTTGAGGGATCCAGTCTGGAGTGATCACTCTGGTCAAAACTGACTTGCCTCTAGGAGTCTGGGGTCCTTGTCCTACATTTCCTTGTTCTAGGTCTCCTATCTCATTCTCATGAATGATATTTCCAAACTCATCGGTCCTATCTGGTTGGTTGGTAACCACATACATGGTTCCTTCCTTATCAATGTATGAACCCTCTTCGAACTTGACCACCGGGTGTTCGAGTCCAAAGGATTGATCTGGATTTTTGAGTTGGACCACTGATCGCCTCATGCCATCCTCATAGATGCGAGCACCTAATTGGTTGGTCCAAATATATTCCAATTGTGTCTTATAGGGTCCTTCTGGTGTTTATAGATGGGCAATTCCTGAGCCACTTGCGGATTTTCCCATGCTAAAAGACATTTCTAAGTCACTTGTGTCAGAGTTTAGTACGTAAGGACAACCACTTAGTTGTTGTGCCCAAGACTTTGCTGTGTGGTTGACACTGGACTGAGAAGATCTAATGCTTTGTCTATCCTTTCCTAGGTGTCTACCAGATCTCAGGTTCATAAGCTTTGGCTAAGAGTCCAAAATTTCCCCTTGGTATGATTCACAAATCCTTTGGAGTCCCCTTGGGTTCTTGGTTCCACCTGAGGGTCAACTTCAAAATATCCTATCTGAAAATCAACGCATTATTCTTATAAAAAATAGTTGAGGCCGTGTAGGATTTGAAACGAGCTTTCCAACGAGCTATAGAGCTCAAAAAATGGACTTTGGATGAAAAAGTTATGTCAAATCAGGCTCCTGGGGGTCAAAACAGGCAAACAGGACCTTTTGGAAAAAATTGCGATTTTGTGAAATTCAAGAGAATCGCGATTTTGTGAACTTCAAGAGAATCGAGATTTTGTACCTTGAGAATCGTGTTTTCACAAAATCGTGATTTCACAAAATCGTGTTTTGAAAATCGCAATGTTGAGCACAGAATTGTGTTTTTGAAAATCGCAATTTTGAGCCTTGAGAATCGTGTTTTCACAAAATCGCATTTTTTTGCTGAAAATCGTGATTGGTGAGAATCGCGATTTTGAGCACAGAATCATGTTTTTTTGAAAATCGCGATGTTGAGCACAGAATCGTGTTTTTGAAAATCGCGATTTTGTCTCAGAGAATCGTGATTGGTGAGAATCGCGATTTTGAGCACAGAATCGTGTTTTTTGAAAGTTGCGATGTTGAGCACAAAATCGTGTTTTTGAAAATCGCGATTTTGAGCACAGAATCGTGTTTTTGAAAATCATGATTTTGAGCCTTGAGAATTGTGTTTTCAAAGAATCGCCTTTTTCACAAAATCGTGTTTTTTGCTGAAAATCGTGATTGGTGAGAATCGCGATTTTGAGCACAGAATCGTGTTTTTTGAAAATTGCGATCTTGAGCACAGAATCGTGATTTTGTCTCAGAGAATCGTGATTCACAAAATCGTGTTTTTCACAAAATCATGGTTCTCAAAATCATGTTTTTTGACATAAAATCGCGATTGTCAACAGAGAATCGCGTTTTCATAAAATCGTGTTTTTGACATGAAAATCGCGATTTTGTCTCAGAGAATCGTGATTTTTACAAAGTCGTGTTTTCACAAAATCATGTTTTTACAGAGTCGTGTTTTCACAGAATCGTGTTTTCACAACATCGTGATTCTCAGAATCGTATTTTTTTGGCTGAAAATCGTGATTTGTGAGAATTGCGATATTGAGCACAATGACAGAATCACGATTCTGAGAATGACCACAGAATCGTGATTGTTTCAGCCAACTTTTAGGCGGGAAAATAGAAAATCGTGATTTTTCAAAAAAATTTGAATTTTCACAGAATCGCGATTTTCATCACAGAATCGCGTTTTTTGGTGGGAAATTCAAATTTCTGAGCGCCGGCAATGGCGAGCTCCGTATGAGCAGAAAATCATGAAAAAACACAGCGCTTGCTCTCCCTTGCACCTCCTAACTCCTTCCCACACAATAATGCATGAAAAATGGTATGAAAATGGTGAAAATGCACTAAAAAACAAGAAATTTCTATGAAGAAGAAGATGGAAGAAGGTGGAGATGATGATGATGATGAAGATGAAGAGGAAAAAACAGAAAATGAACTGAAATGACAGTTTTTTTACCTTCCAACGTCGCAAATCTACGATCTTACCATCACAACGCTCGTCCTCGAAGCTCTCTCCCCGACAACGGCGCCAAAATTTGGTGTAGCTCAAGCGTAAGCACCACCTCCTTTACTTGTCAATCCACGGAGACGTGAGGACCGGTATGAAGACCACGAGCAAGTGAAGGCACAAGTGCGTGAGTGAAAGCACACAAACATGCACACACATACACACACACGTGCACAAAGTAAGATCAAAGAGAGGAACAATGGAAAGCTTAGATTGCAAAAGAGTTCTCTTACAAAAGCTCTATTCTCTAACAAGCTAACCTTAAAAATGAGCTCTCTAGCTCTTTTTATAGTTTTATTACTAGTTTTGGCCCTATCCAGACCTAGTGTCCGGCCTAGTTAAAAATTAGGTTCCAGGGCTTATTTGAGGGCTCAAACGGAGTCTAAAAATTATGAAAATTGGTAGGATGATAGTTCTAATACTCCTCAAGCTCAAGGACTCCTTGGCTTGAACAAAATGGAGTCACAAAAATAGAAATTGGTATTTACAATGGTTTTTAGTGATGAAAATCACTATTTTTGTAGGGAATTCTTGTGAAAATTTGACATACACTTCTTGGAGCTCCCTACTTGCTCCTTCTTCTTGTGTGTCCACCTCTTAGATGTGTTCCTATGCTTTGTCCTTGACTTTGAGCTTCAACAGTCATGGACCCTATCCATAATACAGAGGATTTTGGTACATTACCCCTACCCAAGGTACCACTTGAGCAACAATTAGAGCTTTTGTAGCATGAACTCCAAGATGCTCAATACAAGATAAAAGAACACAATGCTACACTCCAATAAATACAGAGTAATGACTACAACCTGGTTAAACAACCTGGTTAGGGTTGTGAAGGCTATTATCACCGCTCAAGAGCAAGGCACACATTCTTAGATTGGTGCCAAAAATTTCCAATTTTCTCAATTCGATGGGCAAAAGGATGGCTTATTCATTCTTTCATGGCTATCCCAATTTGATGAATTTATATTTTTTTTTTCAAAACAAATTAGAGTATTTAGGACATATTCATGTACATGGATTTAAATTTCAATTCTACTTTCCTAGTGCAACCCTAATTGTATTTCATGTTCTACTTTCATAAAGGTTAATATTCAATAGGTTATTTGTGAGACAATGCAATTATCTCATACCTCCTTCTAACTAACCATTGGAAGCTTTAATGCAACCATATCATTGCCTCTTTAATTAATCCCAAACCTACCTACCTTTCTATTATCACAAGAAGACACATTTCCATAAGTTTTTATACAAGAATCCTTCCCTCTTCTCCTTCTCACTAACAGCTTCATACATCTCCTAAGTCATTGTTGCTCAAAATTTCAAACTCAACAGACGATCTATAGGTTTTTGTGTGTCATCTCTATTACATTAGTATTAATGTTTTGTTTAGATCAATACTCTCAATAATGGCTTAGTGATGCTACAATGGGGCTTCTCTGAACAAACTTCAGGTTACTCATTAGACTGATCTTATTTTGGTACCTTTAATTGGCCCCATGTTAATGGGAACTTTCAATTGAAATATTTTAGTAATACACCCTTATATTATATTTTTTACCTAAATTTATATCATATTAATAATAAATTAATTTTACAATGCAATCTTCAAGGATTAGCCATTATTATGTTCAATTTTTATTTAACCAATTTCTTATTAAGGATTGTTCATGTGAATATTTGTGACACAAATTTCAATTTTGGAAGTGAAGTATGTACACTCAAAGAAAGAGAAAGAGCAGCCATAAAAGGTAATGTCAAAGCACTAGGAGGGGCCACCTACAATGAATGAGCACTTAGAAGGCAAGGAGCAGCCATCATGATGCAAAAGAAGTCATGTGGACAAGCTAGACGAAAGCATGAAAACCATGACAACGTCAAAAGAAGAGCAAAGAGCAACCATAGACAAAGTCGAAGATGATCCAAAGACAAAGACTCATAACCTTAGAGTAGAGTGTTGAATTAAAAAGAGAAAAGTTATTTATGGCTTGGATAAAAGCAAAAATATATTTAGAGAGATGGAATACTACAAAAAAAGTCATGGATTTATCCATATGGAGTGATTTGGAGCACCAAAAGTCACCCAAGCAAATGGAAGGACAAAGGACAAGAAAGGAAAGGTCAAGAGGTGAGAGAAGATGCAAGGATAGGTGAAAAGTCCCATGGCCATACCTCTATATATAGAGGTCATTTGAACGTGAATCTTTGTGGAGATGACAAGGAGATGGTGTAGAAGCATATGCTGGTCATTCCCTCACCAGTGGATAACAGAAGGGCCCTCAATAGTGTGTTACAAGGAAGAAAGGTATTCCAGACGCATACCTTTTCTGTACACAACCACCTTGTGAAGGTGATATCTCTCTATATACTTATCCATTTAATGCATATCATATCTTGTTGGAAATGTTATCTCTCATAGTCTTTGTATCTCAAATATATCTATTAGATCATTCTCCACTAGTTACTAGGAACATTTCTTGTGAACCTCAGTTTTTTGCATAACCTGACATGACAGGTAGTCTATCTTTGAACAGCTGGTTGCCTAGTCATATAAACTCCAAATGGAGTGTTCTTTAGCTCGTTAGAAAGCTAAAAGATTCTACTATGTGTGGACCAAGTTTCAGAGTCATTGGATCCCTAAGTTGTGACTGAATCAGGTTTTAGTAAGCATGTGTCTTATAGGGCAGATTCTAGAAGATGTTCTCTAACTTTCGCTGCGTGTATTGGAGTGAAATTTCTCCACATTTTTCTTGGATATGGTCGAGAAGGACAATTTTGATATCACTTATGGGATCCTAAAACACGGTCAATGATCAAAAGTAGTGATGTAATTTTCAATGAGTCTAAGATGCATAAATAGCCCATTAAGGAGGTTGAAGTGAGAAGAGTGGTGTTTGAGGATACTAGTCCTCCGGTTAGCATGCATAAAAATGTTGCACATAGGGATGTTCAAGAGAATGTCCATTCAGATCAGTCTGCACATATTCCTATTCAACAACCATTGAGACATTCTACAGGTGTCTCACATCCACCTGGTAGATATGTTCCAGGTTTAGATCTTGTTATGTTAACAGATGGCAGTGAGCCCTCTTGCTACAAAGAGGCTATGCAGATAGAGGATCATGTCAAGTGGGAGCGTTTCATGAAGAGTGAGTTGAATTCTATTCACAAGAATGGTACTTGGGATTTGGTACCTTTGCCAAAGGGCAGGAAAGCTTTACCATGTAAATGGGTTTATAAGCTGAAATTCACATCAGATAGTGCTTCTCCAAAGTATAAAGCATGACTTGTTGTAAAGGGTTTTAAGCAAAAACATGGTGTTGATTTTGAGAAAATCTTCTCTCTAGTGGTAAAGATGACTACCCTACACATGTTGCTTGGATTCGTTACAATGGAGGACTTAGAGCTAGTCCAAATGGATGTGAAAACTATTTTCTTGCATGGAGATCTTACAGATGAGATCTATATGGAACAACCAGAGGGTTATAAGTCTAGTTTGTAAGCTTAAGAAGATCTTGTATGGACTTAAACAATCCCCTGGACAATGGTACCAAAAGTTTGATGCTTTTATTAAGTCTCAAGGCTATTCTCGAAGCAATGAGGATCATCGTCTCTACACAAAGAGATGCTCAAATGGCAGCTTGATATGCTTGATACTTTATGTCGATGATATGCTGATTGCTGGGAAGTCCTCTTATGATTTGTCAATTCTCAAAAAGAAGTTGAGTCAGACATTTGATATGAAGGATTTGGGGGATGCCAAACATATTCTTGGCATGCACATTACTCGTAATAGGAGCAAAGATGCATATACTTGTCTCAAATTGAGTACATATCCGAAGTACTTCACAGGTTCAATATGCAGGGTGGAAAGGCATTGAGTACACCTTTACCCACATATGTGAAATTGAGCAAGCATGATTGCCCCAAATCAAATGAGGAAAAGGAGTTCATGACCAAAATTCCCTATCAATCTGTTGTTGGTAGTCTCATGTATGCTATGGTAGCTATGAGACGAGACATTGCATTTGCAGTGGGAGTTGTGAGCATATATATGTCTAATCCTAGAAACAAACATTGGGAAGCGGTCAAGATGATTTTAAGATATCTGAGTGGCACTAAGGACAAGTGTCTACGCTTAGGTAGAGGGAAAGCATCTATTATTGGTTACACAGATTCTGACTATGCTGGTTGTGTAGACAATTGTAAGTCTACATGAGGGTACATTTTTCATTTTGCTGGAGGTGCTATCTCTTGGAGATCTTGTCTTCAAGAATGTACAACTATTTCCACCACAGAAGCAGAGTATGTTGCAGCAAGTGAGGCATGTAAGGAAGCGTTGTGGCTTTCTCATCTTGCTTGTGATATGGGTTTACCTCAGCATGTACCTCGTTTGCTTAGTGATAGTCAAAGTGCCATTGCTTTGGCTAAGAATCTGGTCTATCATGAAAAGACCAAGCACATTGAGGTGAGGTATCACTTCATTCGAGATTGCTTAGCCACGGAGCGCATTATTCTTGAGAAGGTTCACACTTGAGATAATGCTACAGATGCTTTGACTAAAGCTCTACCACAGGATAGCTTTCGACACTGTTGTCACTTGATGGGGGTTACTTGATTCATGATCTTACACAGTCACTTGTATACTGTGTAACATGCCCATCAGGTGGGAGGTATAGTTTTTATACTTACACTGAGGTATTCTTTATCATTCTTTATTTTTCTCCCATAGTTACTTTGGCCATATTGGCCTTTAGTGGGAGATTGTTACCGTTAGTGTCCATGTGGAAGGCCAAATGGCCACTGGACACTTCTTTGTATACATTCTTTAATAAAACATATAGTGGCCTGGTCAATCATAGACTGTAAGTTCGATCGCATTTGTAAGACCTAAGAATTCTGTCTTCATGCTCCCTCTATACTGTGTTTTTCTATGCATTTTGCAGTCTTTGTGTAGAGTACCATGTGCACCCTTACGAGCTCAGTTTTCTACTCCAAGGATATTGTTGTGGAGAGCATGAGAAGGAGAGTGCATTGTGGTGCATCGCCATCAAAATACTTCATTATATGTATATTCATGAGGAGGATCTTGGTCCGAAGTAGGCCCAAGCAGCCGGTGAGTCCACTTGGCTCAATTTATGTAGGGTGTTACATGAGTAGTTGGATGCTTATCAAGGGTGGTTGGACTCAGATTACTCCCCACCAAACCAGCCTCGAAGTTGGCCCACATTGCTGCTCCATCATGGTTTGCTCCACCACCATGAGGATTCTCTCATGGAATGTTCAGGGATTTGGTGGGCCTCAATTTTTGCACTACAGGGTTCACCTTTGTTAGAAGCTCTGCCAATGCTTGCTTGGCAGGTCCATTGATATCGTTATGCTTCAGGAGCACCACCGGTCCTTGGGCCATACACGGTATTGTAGACAGCTTTTGCATAGGCATGGGGAGGTCTTTGGTCTACTAGGTATGGGCCCAATGGCTCTCAGGGTGGTGTTTGCATTTTTATGGGGGAGTCCTTGCAATCAGCAATTGTGGATTGAGGGGAGATTATCTCGAGCAAGGTTGTTTGGCTTATCTTGTAGCATAGGGGCCTGATGTTTGGATTCATGACCCTATATGCCTTGAACCATGAGAGTTCTCCAGCATCAGCCAAGATCGGCTTGGTTGTGAAATTTATTGATGACATATGTACAATTCATAAACTATGAAATGGCAATGTCATTATTGCTTCTGGCATTTTATGTCATGTGCTGTATAAGTCATAGATTATGAAAAAGTTGCCAATGATTTAGCATGTGTAGTACATGATTCTCGTACTATGTCAGACGCAAAGCTTTGGCATGCATGCTTTGGTCATCTGAATTTTGCTAGTTTGCTACGCCTGCAAAAATCTAAAATGGAGTCCTCTCTTCCCAAACTTGAGGAACTTGGTAAACATGTCTGTGCGGGCTGTATTTTGGGCAAAATGCAGCATTGCTCATTCCCAAAAGATGGTTCAATTTGAGCTACTTAGAAATTGCAGCTTGTTCATAGTGATGTTTGTGGTCCTATGTAGACACCCTCTTTTGGAAAATATCTTTACTTCGTGACTTTCATTGATGATTTTTCTAGGCATGCATGGGTATATCCATTGAAAGCAAAGTCCGAAGTGTTTATGCGCTTCAAACAATTTGTGTTTTTGGCTGAAAATCTATCAACATGTAAATTGGGCGCCCTTCATTCTGATTGAGGGGTGGAATATATGTCTTCTGACTTTAATGCATTTTTTGGCTGAAAGTGGGATAAAATACCGATATATAGTGCTCTATACACCTCAAAAAAATGGAGTTTTTGAAAGGAAGAACATGCCACTCATGGAGATGGCGAGGTGTATGTTTAAGAGTCAAGCCTTACCACATAGTTTTTGGCTTGATGAAAGGCAATCCAAACGCCTTAATGTTTGAATATTTATTCTTTGTTTTGTTGCATGAAGATCAACCTAGATAGAATAGGTCGATTATGCATGTTGCAAATCAAGCTTTCCTAGATATTCAAAAGAGTAAAGGTAAATGGAGATCATCTACTAGTACGCAAAAATCTGTTGATTTTGCACAGTTGAAAAAGGAAGACAAAGACAAGGAAAATAGAAAAGCAGAAACAATTATGCAAATACTATAAAGAAAACGATCATGTCATAAAGACTTGTCCAGAGGTGGCTACAAAAGAGGCAAAGAAAAAAGAGGCTAGAATGGTTGTTGTAGAGGTATCTACACCTAAAATGGAGCCTGCTAATCTTGTGCAAAATGAACAATGGGCATTTACTACTATCTTTAACTATGCCCATCTTCTCATGAGCAGTGTATGTATGTAGTAGACTCAGATGTTTGGTTCTTTGATAGTGGGGAAACCAAACATATTACCTCGCAGCATAATTTCTTCAGTTCCCTTGAGCATACCCCCATAGGGAATACTATTGCATGTGCTAATAACTCCTCTTATCCTATGATGGGAGTTGGTAAGATCATTTTGACTACTGGTTATGGTAGTTCTTTCAATTTCTAGATGCTTTGTTTGAGCTAGGGATCAAGAAAAATCTATTGTCATTTGTAGCATTAGTCGAGATCAGCTTGATCGTGGGCTGTATAAGATCATAGACTATGCAAAATCTGTGAATGATTCAACATGTCAATGATTTTTCTTTTCCACAAAAATATCCTTCCATTAGTAAGAAAAATCACCGAATGGGCTACAATTCTAATCAAGAAATAAGAAAGAATACAAGGGGGAAATTCACCCCAGACAAAAACTCAAATTCCCAATGAATCTATCTCTAACAGGAGGCAATGTGGGGAGGGCAAAAAAGCCACGTAGGTCGCTTATAGCTCCATCAAATAATATTGCCTTGATTGGTAAATAAGGGGCCTTGCTTCCAAAGCTAGAGGAAGGCAAGATGACACCAGGAGGTGCCATCAGAATCCCCCTAAATGCAGTCCAAGTACCCACATAGGGTGTGGACAAGCTATAGCCAAGAGTCCCAAACACGATCGACCCGAGGAATCGTGTGTTGCTCAAAGATGCACTAGCATCTCACCCACAGAATGAACAACAGGGTGAGACTATTGATTAGCTCCTTATAAGGGTCACTCTCACCACTCCAAGGGGAGATGTGCAGATCTTGAGTGATGTCAATCTACCCATCCTGAATCAAAATAATTGTATTGTCAACCTCATGCTCATAACTGAGGGCCATACCTGAGAGAGAGCTCCAAGTAACCACACCCCAAGTGATGGTCTCGGGCCTCACCCACCAAGTGAGAAGTCTCAAGACCCTCTACCAAATCTACTATGCTAATAGACGATTCCAAAGAAAATGTCATTGTGAATCTGAGTGATAACCCCAACCTATACAATCAGGAGGTCGGCCTCCAAAGATCAACTAGGTGCCAACAACAATGCTCCTATGGGCAACCGACCACCGAAAGAGGATGATCTAATGAGATTGATGAGCACCCCAAATCTGATGCCGAAAGGATATGAGGAAATCCTCTGTGAGCTTGACCTGCCACCAAAACTCAGTTGTAGTGGGATTGACTGGTAGCCTCTAATGAAGAAAATACTTCTAGGGCTCAGGGCTAGGAGGGAGACCATGCACAATAAAATTGCCTAGTAGGGCTCTGCTCTGATAGGCAGGGTCAATGATCCCAATACCAATGTGTTGTAGATGAAGTGTAAGGACCTGCCAAGCAGCCTTAGCTTGAGCAAGGTTTCCATCCCGGCCACACTGTAAAACATTCCTTATTAGTTGTTGAATAATATAGGAACTCAAGAAGATCTAATAGGAAGTGACATACCTCATCGTAGCCAAAAAGACCTAGTTCACCACTACAAACTGCCTCGCCAGAGGTAGATGAGATAAGCTCCAACGTAACAACTTCCTCTTGATGGTCAAAAGGAGGGTAAAAATGTGCTGCTGGAACATAAGATCCATACCAATGTGGCACACAAGGTACCTAACTCCTCTGCCAAGGGGGATCTTCTTAAACAACCACAAGGAGGCCACCTAGGCAGATCATCCTAACCAACCCAACAACTACATGATGTGTGCTAGTTAATCTTGGCACCTTACACATCACGAAATCTATCTAGAGAATGCTGAAACCTGACAAAATTGGCCTCCTAGCCCTACAAGTAAATGATAGTGTCATCAACAAACTTAGCATCTAGCAGATACTAATCCCTAACTGGGAGCTTGATACCCTATAGCCTTGTGTCCTAAGTAGTCGACAAAGCGCTCATGGCCTCAGTAAAGAAAAGAAACAAAGTTGGAGCTAGGGGGCAACCCTACCAGATTGACCTCAAGATATAAAACCTATCTCCTCGACCTCTTGCACCAAAACTTGGATATGGGAAAAATGGTAGAGGGAAGCAACACCCTTGATCTAGCATGCAAGAAAAACCAAACCATAGTATCCTCTAGAAAAGCCCAATCAACTCGATCATAGGCTTTCTCAAAATCCTATAGAAGAACAAAAAGAGGCTCACTATGCATCTTGGCCAGAGATCTAGCTTCCCACAAGGTGAAGACGTTGTTAAGGATACTAAACCCTTGAAAAATCTAGTCTAAGTCAGATGAATCAAAGACTCCAGAAGCAGCTACAATCTCAAACTTAGAGCCTTCGCAAGAATATTGTAGGCTGAGTTGAGAAGCGTGATCAGCCTCTAGTGTTTGATATCATCCAACTGCCCCTCTTCCTTGGGGATGAGAAAAATGAGACCTCCAATAAGCAAAGGAGGGAGATGGGCCCCCTCCATGATCTCATGGAAGGCAAGACAAAGCACATCCCCAACAAGCCCCCAATATCTAAGAAATAAACCAGGCGATAGACCATAATCACTAGGAGAACTATCTCGGGCCATGCCATGCACTACATCAAGAAGCTTGCTATCAATGAAAGGTGCTAAAAGCCAAGCTTGGATCTCCTCAATCACAAAACATCTCATATGTTGTAAGACACAATGATGACTCTCCTGCCAAGTCTCAGAGGGAGCCTCAACCGACAATAGGGTACAGTAAAACTAGGTAGTAATCGGTCTCATCTCCCTAGGCTTAGTAGCACACAAGCCATTTGGTCGATGAATGTGCTTCAACCCACTTTGCGTATGCCATGATTATGGAGAAAAACTCCCTGGTCATACGATCATCAACCTGGGTCCAATGTGAGGCATGCATATGATGAAAGATGGCAGATCACTTGTCCTCAATCTCCCATAGCTTATGTGCTTCTATTCTA
Source organism: Ceratopteris richardii (assembly GCA_020310875.1). Lineage (NCBI taxonomy): Eukaryota > Viridiplantae > Streptophyta > Polypodiopsida > Polypodiales > Pteridaceae > Ceratopteris > Ceratopteris richardii. The sequence goes on from CM035407.1 coordinate 67,790,379, forward strand.
TGTGCTTCCTTTGGATCAGATTGCTATGCAATGTGGTGCCTCTAGTCTTTGTGATGAGAATGAGCCTATTTTTTTGATGTTGCACAAGATTCTAAAAAACTGGATGGCTGTTGTGCAATCAAAACATGATGCTACTATGAAGAATGGTACTTGGCCTTTATGTGGTTTATCTCTAGGTAAAAAGGCCATTGGTACTAAATGGGTATACAAGTTGAAGCATAATCATGATGGTAAAATTGACATGTATAAGGCTAGGCTTTTTGCGAAAGGTTATGCTCAAGAGAAAGGCATTGATTTTGATTAGACCTTTGCACCCACATGTCGAATGACCACCATTCATAGATATGTGCACTTGAATCTCATCATCATTGGAATGTACATCAATTGGACATTAAAAATGCATTTCTGAATGGTGACTTACTTGAAGAAGTGTATGCTTTTTCAGGGGTTTTGTGAGGGCATGAAAACAAAGTGTGCAAGTTGAAAAAGGCATTATATGGTTTGACGCAAGCACCACATGCTTGTTATGAAAAGATACATGTCTACTTGATTGCACATGGTTTTGAAAATAGTCCAACTAAGAGGACCTTATATGTTAAACATGCAAATGATGTGCTTCTGATCATTGTTGTGTATGTTGATGGCATGTTGTTCACTGGTCCTGATGAGAAGTATATTGATGAATTAAAGGGCATGCCACTTTTGAGATATAAGATTTTAGGCATTTGCACCATTATTTGAAGTTGATGGGGGAATAGCTTTGTGCCAAATGAAATATAGTGACATATTATTGCAATGTTTTGGCCTTGAAGATTGTAAATCTATTGCCACTCCTATGGAAACAGGTTTATAGTTTAGTCTTCATGATGCTGAAGATGCATTTGATGTTGTTTTCTATCAATAGGCTATTGGATGCTCAATTTAATTATGCATTACTCATCTGGATATTTAATTTGCTATCTCTCAGATAAGTAGGTTCATGCATTGCCCAAGTGTCAAGCATTGGTAAGGGATTAAGGGCATCTTTCGCTACTTGAGTGGTACTTGGTTACTTGGATTGTTTTATCCCACGGGGGATGTCTATTGCCAAATTTACATGATTTTTTTACTTTGATTGGGATGGTTGCTATGACACATGTGTCCACTAGTGGTTTTTCCTTCATGCTTGGTAGCTCATGCACATCTTGGTTGAGCAAGAAGTAGCATATTGTGGCCACTTCTACTTGTGAGGCTAAGTATAGGGAAACTTTCACATACCATCTTCACTGACAGTCAGAGCACATTGGAAGTTGCAAGGAACCCTATGTTCCATGTTTGCATAAAGCACATTAAGGTGCTATGTCAGGGAGAGGTTCTTTGCTAGGAAGGTCAGTTTGGCATATGTGCCCACACAAGATAACATTGCAGATCTTTTTACAAAGGATTTGCCTCAGGAGAAGTTTGCAGCTTTTGAAAATCTTTGGGCTTCTTCCTTTTGTGGATTCATCTTTTTGCACATAGCTTGGAACTTCCTTATACATGAGTATCAGCTCCTTGTTCATTGCATCACTCCCAGGGGGAATTTGTTGATATATTTCAATAGTGATGTGTGTGAACACATTTAGGATCATTGGGATACTTTTTCCCTCTTTTGGAGTTTTTTTCCCAATTTGTATAGATGCCTATAACCCTTTGGATCACTTACCTCTATGCATTCACTTGGTAATACATTTAGTATTGTCTATTGTGATCCAAGCTTCTTCTTCTTCCTTGTGGTGTTGGCATGCTTTCACAGACCTCAAACTCCAACACCGTTAGCTATTTCTTGGCTATCTAGCTATTTCTCATCTAATACTACTTAGCTAATAGGTGACAGCAAGTATCTTAAATCTATTTAAAGTAGTTACTTACATAGCTATTTCTGAACAAATGTTTAGTAGCTAAACACATTTTACTTAAGTTAATACTTAGCTATTTCTCAACTAATAGTACTTAGCTAACTACCTAATAACAATTAGCTAATACTTAGGTCAAATCCATCACACATGAGGACCAACAATCAAACAAACAATACTTTTGATGATCGTACACTAGTTGCAACAAGCAAGAAAAATGCCCACTCATCCCCATCAAAATTGCTTACAGCTATGCCATCTATTGTCTCTTGCCCTTTTCCGATGAATTTCACACTAGAACCATCTAGTGTTGAGCACATGCATGATGTTGAGTCTACTCGCATTGATTTTGATAGTGCTTGTGACCAAATGATATATGGCCTCTTGATCCAATTAAACCCCTCTCAGGGTTTAGTTGGCCCAAGTTCTTGTGAAATTGCTAACTATACTCTAGTGCCTAAAGCAATGCATGTGCAAGAAAAGTGTCATTGTGTCACTCTAGATAGTAGTAGTGTTGATCCTATTTCTGAATCATAAGTCGAGATTGAGGAAACTGAACCAGTTATTATGGAGATAGTGCAACTTGCATATGAAAATATTGAAGACACTCTTGCAAAATGGATGAACCATAAAAATAAAAGTCAACATCTTGCAACGAAGAGGTAGAATAAGTCAACAAGAATACCCCCTAACATGCATGCAACCTAATCATCAAATACAACCTCGATAGGTCCTAATATTGTTTTTGAATAATTTCTTATCCATTGATAATTGGAAACAACAAATTTTTTGTCTAGTCTATGCCATTTCTTGCATGTTAGAAACATGCCAATGTAACTAAAGACATCATGATTTTTGTCTGTCTAGAATATTATATGATTCTGCTTTTTACATTTTGGTTCAATCTAAGTTGGTCTCTTGTTTGGTTTGTGAAGCTGTTTATTGTGTTTATTTTCCCATGTTGTAGATGTTTCATTTCAATCATTCTCTCACATTCAAAAGGTCACAGTGGGAATTGAAACTGATCCAATGGTAGTTTGTGAATCACAACCAATTGTAGAACACACAATTAAGAGGAAAAGAACATGCAGATGGCTTGCTGAAATCCTGATGAGATAGAATGCATTGAGAGAGATCCACCAAAAATTGCACTAAATGGGTGGACACAAGAAGAACTTGATCAATTGGAACCATGAACTCTCAATAAAGAAAGAAGAGCACCAATTTTGGAGCTTGATGTTGTCCTTCTTAACTTCTCTAAGTTGTATGATTATCATGATAGTAAGACATTCCTCAACTGGGCTTTGGAATGGTTTGATATATTTATCTAGAGTTTGTTTGAATAAGATCGAGTGCACAATGCCATTGATACCATATTTCTTGAATTCAAAAATAATTTTACTATGGTTTGGGGTAAAGAGAAATGTGGTAGGCAACTTGGTCAGTACTATAAGATGTTGGGAGACGTTTGGCACATTTAAAAGGTATAGCCCAGACAAGACATTGTTTTTGGATAATATACACTTCCAATCTTTTTATAATTTACAAAGATGTTGTCTTCTGGTATCAAGATTATCTTCACAAGATAGGCATACCTATCTTTCCCCTACTCTTTCTTGTCAACTTCAAAGTTGGATATTAGCCTCAAATTGGGAAGAATATGTAGATACCATTTCATAAGTTGTTCCACTTAATGAAAGAATCTTGTGTGTGTTTCATGATCAATGTGGGCTATGAGTTATAGAAGAACATAGTCTGTGATTGGAAATAATCACAATGTCATGAGACTATTTTGCATGTTTTAAAAAACTATATTGTATGTTTGAAAATACTATTAACATTAACAAAATGCTTAACTATTAAATCTAGTCATTTTCATTATCTATAAATCGTTCAAGTATCTTTGACTTACATCCAATGGGCATGATGTAACAGTTTTGCCTTATTCTCCTAGGTAGTTGGCCAACGTTCAAGTGTTGCCCATCAATGGAAGCCTATTGTATTCAAGAGAAAAAGTACCAAGAAATGGCACTTTATTGATAAAAAGGTAGCAAGAAATAGCACTTTATAGAAAAAAGTACCAATAAATTATCACTTTATAAAAAAAGTACCAATATATAGCAATTAATTATATAAAAAAAAGAGTAACCAGAAATAGCACTTAATTAGAAAACACAAGAAAGTACCAAGAAATAGCACTTAATAAAAAATAAGAAGTACCAAGAAAGAGCATAAGTTTATAAAAATTCAAGAAATAGAACTTAATTAAAAAAGGAAGTACCAAGAGATAACACTTAATTAAAAAAAGTATCAAGAAAGAACACTTAATTTCTTTTTAAAATGTACCAAGCAAAAGTACTAAGGCCATCACTCAAATAATCATCCCCACCTTCAAAAAGAAATGTGTCAATACTCATGTCATCCTCTACATCATCAACCACAATTGGGACAAGAGTGTTTGTTTGGAGTTTCTTTGAAGCAGATTGAGTGCATCATGCAATTGACAACCTATTTCTTGAATTCAAAAACAATTTTACATCAATTAGTGGATAATGCACACTTCCAATCTTTTTATAATTTACAAAGGTTTTGTCTTGTGATTTTGAGATTCTCTTCACAAGAGATACATACCTATATTTTTAGTACTCTTTCTTGGCAACTCAAACCTAGTTATTAGTTGTTGTTTTGTCATGCAAGACACAACTATGATGACATAATTGTTTCAAAAAGTGAATCTTGTCTTTAAGGCATTTTACAAAAAATGTCTTCAGTCTTTCAACAGTACGTCGTTCACACTTAAACCAAATGAACAATTCAACCTCGATGATGAATGATATACTTGTAAGGTATTCAACACTGATAAACAAATCCTATCTAAGTTGTTGATCACAAATATGCTTAGTTCTTCATCACTCATATATGTAAGATATTCATCAATAATATATGTTAGATATCCAAAACTAACGTATGTTATCTAGTCATCACTAATGTATGTAAGATATTGGGCATTAACATATGTAATCCAATAATTACCAAAATATGCTAGCTATTCAACACTAATATATGTTAGCTATTCAATACTAAAATTTGCAATCTAGTAATCACCAATATATGTTAGCTACTAAGCACAAATATATGTTTCAACATTAGTAATCTTAGTTCTTCATCATTAATATATGTAAGCTATTTAGCACTAACATATGTAATCTAAAATTCACCAATATATATTAGCTATTCAACACTAACATATGTTATATAGTCATCACTAACATATGTTAATTATTCAGCACTAATACATGTTAGCTATTCAACACTAACACATGTAATCTAGGCATCACTAATATATGTTAGCCATTCAACACAAATATATGTTAGCTATTTAGAGCTAATATACTTAGTTTTTCATCACTATTATGTGTAAGCTATTTAGCACCAACATATGTAATCTAGGATTCACTAATATATATTAGTTAATCATCAATATATATATACATACATATATATATATATATATATATATATATATATATATATATATATATATATATATATATATATATATATATATATATATATATATATATATATATTGTGCACATTAAAACACAAATTTATTGCAAGCTATTCATTATTGATATATATATATATATATATATATATATATATATATATATATATATATATATATATATATATATATATATATATATATATATATATATAAGTTGTTGTAAGACAATCAAACACTAATATATGTTAGTTAGTAATAGCTTATATATTATAAGCACATACGAACACTTACATGTAAGTTAGTAATCACTAATTAATAAATGTAAGTTAGTAATATAATAAGGTAGTAATGAAATTGCTAACAGTATTATAAGCATTATATTATTATTGAATATTTAAGCTAGAATTAAAGAAGAATGAGCTACAAATGAGCTAGAGAAGAAATGATTTCCAACAAAAGAAGAAATGGGCTACAAATGAACTAAAGAAGAAGTGAGCTACATGGTATCATTTTAGCTAACAAAATGACGTAAGGAATCATAAGCTGCAATAGATCACTTCATCTAAAAAATGAGCTAGATAAGAAATGAGCTACAAGAGATCATATGAGCACATAAACGGTTAATGTTGTATACATTAATTAAACAAGGTCATCAATTAAACTACTACACTTGCATACATCAAGAAAATGAACAATATGTTTGAAAAGGCTATTAAAAAATGCATAAATATTAAATTTAATCACTTTCATTACCTACAAATCATTTGAGTATTATCAACTTACATCTAGTGATAGTCTTTAGTTACAAAATGTACCAAGAAATAACACTTAATTCTTATCAATCTCCTAATGTTCCAAGAAATGGCACTTACTTGTAGAACTTTCATCTAGTTATAACCAATTGATTCTAGTATTATTCAATCTTGACAAAAATTCCAAGGCATACTATTGTAGATGCATTCGTGGACATTTGGTGAGAGCGTATACAACATAGAGCTTGAACCAATATGAAGTTGAGCCATGGCTATTTTAATGCACCTTATCAAATGAGAATACATATAGGCTAGTGGTGAAGATTCTAAAATCTTGAGTACATTCTCATCTATTCATTCATAGAAAGTATTTTTCGACATAGAATGTACAAGCATATATACTATTACCCCATCCATCACATATTGTCTTAGTTGTTTTGTGCTTTGCTTGTGTACACTTCAACATGTAGAAATTTGAACCTTCTGAATTTTCCTCTTTGGCATTCACTATATAGTTATCATCACCACAAGGGCATCACTCAAATCATCACCCACACCTTCAAAACCAAATGCGTCAATACTCATGTCAGCCTCTGCATCATCAACCATAATTGGGACAAGAGTAATAATTCCAACTCTGAGCATGTTCTCTATTCGTGCATATTTTCCATGACCCCTAAATGCAATGGAAACAAAAAAAAGATAGTTTTCAAACACCAATGCTATGACCAGACGCTTTCGAATACCCTCAAATAGAATGAACAAAGTAGACTTGTGGTGTTCCTTCACAGTCCCATGTGTTTTCTTGATTTACATCATTGATGCACACATCCCAAAAGATGCAACTCACATTCCGAACCTGTGATGTATATGCAATGGATGTACCTATTGATAGGTGTTATCTCAAGTAGGAAACTACATTTCCGACACACTTCAAGGTTGCCCCATCAGGTTTAAGTTGTTCATATGTCAATGCCCTTTTTATGTCTGCACCTACACCATTCTCTTCTCCCTTGTCATGTCAGGCTCTCAGGTAGGCCATCTTAATTGATGACCTTCTTTAATTATTGTATTCACGCATGGCAAGGGAGAACATGATGGTGCACTAAGCCAATTGATAGCTAATTCTTATAACCTATTAGCTAAGTACTATTAATTGAGAAACTACTTAAGTATTAGCTAATTATCACTAGTTAGCTAAGTACTATTAGCTGAGAAATAACTAAGAATTAGCTAAAGCAAAATGTGTTTAGCTACTAGAAAAAGAAATAGCTCTATTAGTAACTATTTACATAGATTTAACTGTTGTCACCTATTAGATAAGTACTATAAGTTGAGAAATAGGTAGGTAGCTAAGAAATATTTGAAGGTATCAATTACTATTTTTCAAAGTTGATAGCTAATTTTTATTCCCTATTAGTTAAATACTATTAAATGATAAAACACATACGTATTAGCTAATTGTTATCACTTGTTAGTTAAGTACATTAGCTAAGAAATAGCTAAGTATTAGCTAAATTAAAATGTGTTTATCTACTACAAAGTAGTTAAGAAATAGTTGTGTATGTAAATATTTACATAGATTTAAGACAACTCTTGTCACCTATTAGCTAAGTATTATTACCTGAGAAATAGCTAGCTAGCTAAGAAATAGCTCAAGGTATCAATTACTACTATTCAAAGTTGATAGCTAATTGTTATAACCTATTAGCTAAGTACTATTAATTGATAAAATACCTAAGCATTAGCTAATTGTCATCGCAAGTTAGTTAAGTACTATTACTTGAGAAATAGATCAATATTAGCTAAAGTAAAATGTATTTAGCTACTACAAAGTAGCTAAGAAGTAGCTGTGTAAGTAACTACTTTACATAGATTTAAACTAATTGTTGTAACCTATTAGCTAAGTACCAATAGGAGAGAAATAGCTAAGTATTAGATAAAGAAATTTAAACATGTGTTTAACATTTCATTGTCCTCCTCTACGCTGACTACAAAGTTGTCATCCACTGCCAATGCATCTGATAGATAGTTGCCATCACCTTCAAATGTAAAATTGGAAACTAATGAGTAATTTGCTTCATCTGACCTATTGATACTCAAACTATAGTATGTCCAATTTTGAACTTAGCATTTACTGATGCATCTTTTCCACCGACCTTAAATACAAAGAAAGTAATAACATGTTAGTTCTTTGACACTAATGAACTTTCCATCTAGCCTTGAATAGCCATGAATTGAATGCAAGGATGGAACTTGAGATATCCCCTTACAATCCCAAGCCTTCTCCCTGACATCTATTCACTTTCTCAATCTTCACTTCCTAGAAGACTTGTGTGACATCTCTCCCTTTTGACCCTAACAAATGTCCTCCAAGAAATGCCACAACATGTGCACCACAGTTCAACATTGTATTGTCAGGTTTAAGTTGCTCATGGGCTAGAATCCTTTTCAAAATTGTACCTACACCATCATGTTCTCCATTCCCATGCCTTGACTAAAAGAAGTTCTGTATCATAGTCATGATAGTTAGCCCTCGATATCTTCCTACGAAGCAAAACAGACATTTAGAATTAAATTGAGATTGGCCATCTTACCACACTAAATGTTGGCTTAAGTCAAGGTTTAGCTTTCTTAACCACTTCCAATGTAATTGGAAACAATGTTGCATAGGAAGGGTGTTTTTCTTCTTGTCATTGGATATGAAGAAGTGGATTACCTTTTTAGGGATGCCCTCCATAAAAAAATAAATGATATGCACAAAATAGTTATCTGCATAGATTGTATTTCATTTTTCTCACCAAATGTATAGATTTTTGCAAAATCAACCATTGAAACCACAACACCACTTGGATATTTAAAGACACATCTTAAAGTGGTTTTCTTGTCATAAATAAATGAAATTGTGCTTGATAAGTTTCTTTAGATTTTTCTCAAATAGTCTTGTTACAACTTTAAGATTCATGTTCCTCTTTAGTAGTTATTTCCTTTTACAAACTTGTCTTTCCTTTTACAAAATTTCCCTCCATACATTGACTCGACAATTTCAAAGAGCTTTATAGGAATATGATATTACTCAATGCTATTCTCTCTTGGACACCACTTAAAATGTCCTACTTCGCAATCAAAGCACCCACCCATCACAAATTTGTACTAGTGGAATATGGTATTATGACATGAGCATAGAATACTCTCTATAATGCTTCTAATTGATCAAATTGTAGTTGTTGAAGCATTGCCGCTTGATGTCTGCCCTGCTTGACAAATAAAACAGTCACAATTACAAATATATCTATGCATGAAAGAGCTTGATTGACATAGGAGATTGATTTCATCCTTAAGGTATGAGATCTGAACGTGATAAATGTAGCAACATGTGAATCTATCTTTCAATCACTTAACAAAATATGGCTTCAATCATTCAAACTTTTCAAGCTAGATACTTATCATGGGATGGGATGGTTTGAAGCATATAAATAGTTCCATTTGCATTACAAAAACAAGTAGCTGGTAACAATCATTAACTAGGTTGTTACTAGTTAGCTATTACTTAGTAGCTAGTTCTTGGTTAGTTATTACAAGGCTTAACTTGTTACTAGTTAGCTATTACTAAGTAACTGGTTCTTAGTTAGTTGTTAGTAATTAGGTATTACTTATTAGCTTGTTACTAGTTAGTTATTACTAAGTAGCTAGTTTTTGGTTAGTTGTTTATAATTAGCTATTAGTAATTAGCTTGTTAATTAGCTATTACTAAGTAGGTGGCTCTTGGTTAGTTGTTTGTAATTAGCTATTACTAATAAGCTTGTACCAATTAGCTATTACTAAGTATTTGTTTCTTGGTTAATGTTACCGTTAGTATCCATGTGAAAGGCCAAATGGCCACCGGACACTTCTTTGTATATGTTCTTTAATAAAACATATAGTGGCCTGGTTAGTCATAGACTTTAAGTTCGACCGCATTTGTAAGACCTAAGAAGTCTATCTTCGTACTCTCTGTGTACTGTGTTTTCTGCGTATTCTACAGCCTCTGTGCGGAGTACTGTGTGCGGCCTCAGGAGCTCGGCTTTCTACTCCGAGCATATCGTCGTGGAGCTCTTGAGAAAGAGAGCACACAGTGGTGCATTGCCAATGAAATACTTCACTGGTATCAGAGCAGTTCGAGGCAAAAGCTTTGTTCCTTTTGTGCGAGCGAAGCGAGCACCCCCCAGGCTTTCTCCAAGGCTTACGACTAAGGCGGCGACCAAGGCATACCTTGTCATCCGAGTCATCGAAGTCACCGTTGGCTGCGCGTGAGGGAGGACCTCAATGATCAAGGAATATAGAGGTTCCCGGTACTTCCCAGGAGGTCACCCATCCCAGTACTATTCCCCCTAGAGCTTGCTTAGCCGTGGCAATCTCTTGCCACTAAGCTACACTCTTGTGGTGTTTGAAGAAGGGGAAAGACTAAGGTTGACATTACCTTGAACAAGTTTTGGTCCCTCAAAGCTTCATTTTTGCTTTCAAAGCCTATTTCTGAAGCAATTTTGGGGTGTTTTTGGAGCCATTTCGGAGTACTTTCGCACATAGTTCTCTTCACACAGGTCCAAGAACATCAAGAAGAGTGTTCTTTGTGCTTGTGAGACAATAAATATCAACCTTTGGGGCTGTATTTTCAGCCACACTCATAAAACTACAGGTTTCTTGAGAGGTTTTTAGTTTTGGTGGGAGCAGTCGCTGCAAATTTATGCAGGTTTTTTTAAGCCTAAAACATCATAGTTGACAGACACTTGCAGGTGTTATTGCCTAGTTTTTGGGCTGTGTATTCAGCCTTTTAGTGTCATTCTACTGCATATATTGAGCACATACACACCATGTACGCTTTTGTGGATACCGCTTATGTACGTCCATGTGGTCATTGATATAGCGGTTACGTTCTTTGCATAAAGCCTTTTACGTTTGATAAAGAGGGTCGTGGTGAGGTTTTCTTAATTGGGAGAGACCCAGATGTCGGGGTCTCTTTGGTGATGCAGGTGGAAGACTTACCCAGCCTCGCCATAGGAGATGTATGATAGTTGTTCATAGGTGCTCGATAAGCCTAGTTGGCTTCTATTGGGTAACTGATTATATGCAGTGGAGCCAGTGATTCACTATGCAGGTAGACATGTCAATACTTGCAGTTTTATGATACTTTGACACTGGTCATATGCTAATTTTGCAGAGGATACTTTGGCAAAATTTTTCTAGATTTCTGGTTTAGTCAACTATACAGTGGTTGATTTACTCCTTGATACACTTATTTGTTGGTGTTTGGACTCTTCTAGCTCCATTATCATTCTATTCAGTTCTCTACCATCATGGCATCAGAAGTCTCAGGCACATCAGATGGATCAGGGTCTAGTACTAGTGTTCCTCGATGACATATGTGGAGCACTCTTGAGTGAGGAGATTCGTAGAAAATCTATGGTTGGCACTCAGAGTGGAGATGCATATAATGTTCGTGATTCTTACCAAGGAAAGAATCAACAACGTGGCAGGAGCAAGAACAAGGAAAAGAATGGTCAACGGAATAAGAGTAGAAGTAAATCAAGGAAGAGGGATATTGAAAGCCATTATTGTCATAAGAAAGGACACATGAAGAAAGACTATTATGCATTAAAGAAAGCTAAAGGTAAAGGATAGAATGTTGATGGGCATGTTAACCAGTTACCTGCACCATCTACTTCGACTATGAAGATTGAAGAAATCAATGCTATTTCTGATGATGCTGATGTGTTGACACTTGATAGTACTGTGCCATTTGAGGCACTTATGGCTGATTCTCTTTCCCACACCTAGCTGCTAGATTCTGGTGCTTCTTTCCATGTGACACCACATAGAGAATGGTTCTCTAACTATGCAGCAAAGTCTCTTGGTACCATGAGACTTGGTGACTCTTACCAGCGTGATGTTGTGGGGATTAGAGATGTGGTTGTGCAGTTCATTGATGGTTCAAAATTTACTATGCATAATGTACGCTATGTACCTCAGTTATCACGCAGTTTGATGTCAGTTGGTCAACTTGATGACCTTGGTTACAAGGTTGTCTTCTATGCTCAGTCCTTTTGTATATCAAAGGGCAATATGGTTATTGCAAAAAGAAGCAAAGTTGGCTCACTTTATCCTTTATTTGTATCACAGAAAGAACACTTTTTAGCTGTTACTGAACAGCCTATGGCTTGTATTTGGCATGGTTGTTTGGGCCATATATCTCGTAGTGGAATGGAAAATCTTTCTTGTTCTGGCTACTTACTTGTGTTATCTTTCTCTGATTTTTCATTTTGTGAGCATTGTCAATATGGAAAGCAAACCAGAAATGTGCATAGAATGCACATTGACTCTTCAATTCAGCCTTTAGATCTCGTTCATACAGATGTGTGTGGTCCTATGCCCACTAGGTCCTTAGGTGGTTCTCTTTACTTTGTCACTTTCATAGATGATGCTACTAGAAAAGTCTGGGTATATCCTATCAAATCAAAGGATGATGTATTCCCTACTTTTAGAAAATGGCTTGTTTCAGTTGAGACTGAAAAAGGAACTAAGCTTAAGGCTTTAGGTTCAGATAATGGGGGTGAGTATATCTCACATGAATTCAGCCTTTTCTGTCAGTCTAGAGGGATTCGTAGAGAGTTTACAGCTCCTTATACCCCAGTACAGAATGGTGTAGCTGAGAGGATGAATAGAACTATTCAAGATAGAGTAGTCTCGATGTTGCATCATGCAAACCTCTCACAAGGTTTTTGGGCAGAAGCAGTATTGACTGCAGTTCATGTGATTAACCTTTCACCTAGTACTGCCAAAGGTCTGAAAGTGGCACAAGAGTTATGGACAGGGAAACCACATGTTGTCATAAGGGTTTCCCATAATTTTTCTCATGCTATGGCATCCTTTTTCCTTCATAAAAAAACCCCTTTTTTTTGTAATTAGGAGATGTCCATATGAACACTCTCCTAAAACCCCTTTTTGATATTTCCTCTAGTCTAAAGTATTGAAGCCTTCTCCATAAAGTAGCCTTTTTGCACATATACAAAAAACCCATGTAGAAACTCTCCACGCGCTCTCTCTCTCTCTCTAGGTGGTTATTTTTTGAAATTCCCAAAATCACATGAAGATCCTCTTTTTGATTTAGCACATGTGGTCTTTTGACCACATGTTTTATTCACATATGCCTCTCTTCTTCTCTATATAAAGAAGAGCCTCATTTGTAAAAGGGAGGTCCCTTGGCCATGGCCTTGGCCTCCATTTTGGTAATGGAAGAAGGTGTCATTTGCTACTCTCTTGCCTCCTTGTGTACAATGGCGTTGGTCTTGGTGTATGGATTTGCATGTGTGTGTGCATGGTTGGGAGGATGTTCCCCTTTGCTCCTTGTGACGTTGGCCATTGTTGCCATTGCTCCATGAGCGTGGGTGAACCTCTCCTCTCATTCTTTGCCCCAACTTGGAGAAACCTCTCACTTCCATGTGAGGCGGTTAGGGTTGTTGTTCCCCTTTTCTCAACAATTTGGCGCCGTTGCCGGGGACGTCGGCCTTTAGCCGTTGGTTTTTCCAAGTTTGCGTGTCCATACTTCGTGAGATGCACCTTGACACTTGGAGGAGGATGAATACGTGTGGCCTTCGGTTGGTCAAGGGTACCTCTTATTTGTTAATTTTTGAAGTAGTTTAGATCTTTATTTTTGTTTGTTGCACAAAAACAACCCCTTACCCCCTTCTCTCTCCACTCTCTCATACACACATTTGGGCATCAACCTCATCTCTGTCATTTCTTGGTGTTGTTGTTTTCCCTGGAAAGAGGGATGGGTACCTCCTTTTCTTTCCCTTCCTCTCTTCATCTGGACAAAAATTGAAAAAAAAAAAGAGGGGCTGAGATCATGTCTATACCCCACTCCAAGAAACCTTGCATGCTCAAAATGTCACATGGCTGTCAGGATTATACGTGCATTCTAACTACCCCTCTTCAATGAATCCATCTTTTTTGATTTCGTGCCACATTTGCTTATCTTTGGGTAGTAGTTGCACTCGTTCGTGTCTGCCCCTCTCTTCAATTTATTCATGTAGGAGGACGTAGGGTTTGGTGGGGAGAAAGGGGAAACAACTTTCTCCCTCCCATTTGCCTTGTCTCATGTTTGGCTATGGTGCAAGAGTGTTGCTCTGTCGGGCTCCCGCATCCGTCTCATTTTGTTGTTGTGGTCACACAAAGGACTCCCTCTGATCCCGCTTCCTCACGCATATGGTTACCTCTCACCGCTCCTTCGCTTCTCCTACATGGGGATGCCTGTCATCTCTGCGTAGCTTTTTAGGGGTTGAGCTTGTTTCGTGCTCCCCTCTATCTCCTATCTCTGATTACACGGCATATAACAACATCAATGTGACATCTCCCTGGTGGCGCAAGGTGATTCGCTTAAAACCACCTCTGATCGAAGGGTGAGGCTGCTCCTTCTCCACTTATCATCATCCGATAGAATTTTTTGTATTTGTCTGCGTACGCAAACAATTGCACATATGGTGACTATAGACCTCAGCAACTATTGTGTAGTAGCGACTACGGAGACCTTGAAGGGATGACCGGCCGTGAGGGCAAAGGCAACCTGATTCTTCCATGTGTTTACTTCTCCTGTTGTCATTGCAATTTTTGGATGCACATATGTGTTTTGTCCCCAGATCAGGCTGGGGGGTTCTACTAGTCCTGTTCTCTGTCAAGAGGGATGATTGCGCAGTACATTGTTCTCAGTTTCTCGTTGGTATACATATGTGGCAGGCCTTCCCTTATCTATGATAATCATGCTCTCTTTCTCATATGGAACTGGATGATGCTTATATTTATCTTTGAAAGTCTGTTTTCCCTTCTCTTTATTGGTTCAGTTCAATGTGTGGGCTGTTGTGTTTTGAATTTGTGGAAGGAGAAGCCTGGTTCATTTCGGGATCATCGAGCTCGGTACTACTGAAGTCATCTTGCTGGAAGAATGATTCCTCCGGAGATTTGGAGCTTGAAACATCAAAGAGATCTTTTCAATATCTTTTTGTCACATTGCAAGATATGATTTCTGATGCCCGCACGGGCAAAGTGGTGGGTATGCACATGGAAACTCAAAACACATGTTCTGCTTTTTTTCTAAAAAGTTGTGGGATGAACAAGCTGAGTATTATGACAAGTGTAGGGCATCTTCTCACATCTCTCCTCTTCCCTTGGAAGTTTCTTGATTTCCTCTCTTTGTCTTAATTAAAGCTATAGTTCTTCGCATACTTTTGCTTCGCAGGGATATTATCGGGCATGTTTCTATTATTGCAGAAGATCTGGAGTCCTCAACATGGCAGACCCTCGTCCAAAAAGAGAAATGATAAATTGTGCCTCTGAATTATCCATGTCCGACTTACCATTTTGCTACCTAATCTCGAGGGACCTGTTGTCGATGCTTTGTTCATTCGGATATGCATGCATACACGTGGGGTAATATGAGTTTCTTGTTGACAAAGGTTTAAAACTATCAAAGAAAAAAAGGGGGACCCTCAAATGCTCTTATCAAAACAGGGTTTTTTCATAAGTAGTGATAACTCTCTCTTGTGTTGAAGTATGTTAGGCATGAAGAAAAAAATTGAAAATGGTATTCATACGAATGATAGCTCGGGCATGTGAGAGTATCCTAATTAGACATTCTAGAGGATTGGTACTGCTTAGGTTGCTTAGTGGCTATGATTGCCTTATTATGTCCAAAACACCAGACCTTCCGGATCTAGGATTCTTGTGTAAATATGAAGGGGCTCTTCATTTTCTCATATAATGCTCATATTTTCCAAGTGTTACAGGTGCTGCAGAGGATCATTGTCGGAGGTGCTCGATTAGAAAAGAATCCAGATAGGTTGATGCGTCGCCATCTACATGTGGCTATGGCAGGTGGAGCTCTATGCCCTGCCGGTGGAGTTGAACCGATCCAATCAATGGCCTTATACATGCAGATCTGATGCAGTTGAGCTCTGAAGGACTATCCTCTCTTCCTTCTTGGATGTTTGATGAATGGTGGGGGAGTGTGTGTTCCTCTCATTCAGATATGCTTGCTAAGTAAAGAATAGGTGAGGAGGGCCTCACATAACAAGGTATTCACACTCCGTTTGAAGTCGCCGTGGGTCACCTCAGTACAAGGTCGGTTACAGGCTCTCCTTCTCATCAGAAAGGCAAGACCTTTTGACTCCCTAAACTGCAACCTTTCCCATCCATTTCTCTTCTACAAGGCCCCTCTTTTTTTCTTCTTCCCCACCCGCTGAATGCCCAGGGTTAATGAAACCATGCAAGCTAGGCATTCTTGGTCCTGATGGAGTTGGGACGTTGACATTTTCCATGGGATATTCACACCTAACGAAGAGATGTCTATGTTTATAACAGTTGTAGTTCTGGCAATTTCCGCTCATTTCACTGTAATGTTTGCCTGTGCAAAATTGGGAGCCATAGTTGATGATCTTTGCCCATGCATCATGACCGTAACAGCATCTATTTTTCAAATAATACACGGTTTCTTTTTAAATTCCTCGTGCTGTTTCAAGATATATGTCGAGATACATCTATTCAACCCTGGTCCTTGTGCAGGTTCTCATCTGTAGCTGTCTAAACTATCATGCATAAACAATATCTCTGGGGGAAAGGCTCTTTGAACCTTGTTCATGCATAAAGATGAAAGTACTGGATTAGAGTGGCATTATGGGTAACTGCCCCACATGGAGGATTGTATCCATAACTCCTGCATCCGTTAGACATGTTTGTCTCCTCGTTATGTATGGAAACCTGGATGAAACACTTGGATTTCCCATTAGCTTGGCCTTCCTGAGAGTTTAATTTTCAAAAAAAAGGATATGCGCTTTGTAAGGATCGACCGTGATTAATAGTCAACTGCTATAATGGCCTTCATTTTTCTTGAGTGAATATTTTATGTTCAGAAATGCATGTGCTTTGTTTTGCTCTTATGGATTCTTGGAGATCATGAGGATGTGTTAGGAAGGTGCACATATGGTCTAAACGATTGAGTATAATTTTGAAACAACATCACTTGCCAGAATCGTTTTTAAGATAGTGAGGTGAATGTTATTTACTCACATTATGCTGGTCATTGACTTACAGAAAATGTGATAGGCAATCTTGCAGCCTTTGGCCAAAGGAACCTCTCGGAGTTGTGGCACTTTGCTATGTCATATTGACTTCCCTGTTTTATGTGTGTCTCAGGATAGGAGCCTCTAGCAACCAAAGCATTTGGGGGATGGCAGTAATTTTGACCACACTACCTACTATCACTCTAAAAGCATGTCAAGATTTTTTCTCATGAAATTATAATTGATTGTTTAATGCCAGTGCTTATTATTAGTATTCACCAGTGCTACATGCTCTTTTGGTTTTGCCATATATAAAGGTAGTATCTTTTGACAATTCTTTGAAAGGATGACAATAGGAGAAGATGTTCTTGAGGCTCACAATGCTTGAAGCTTGAGGGTTTGTCCTTGGTTTTTGGTTCACATGTCTACACATCCTTTCCATATGAAAGTATCCATAACATTTTGACTCCCAGTCCATAAAACTAATTGTCATTTGCATTGCAAGTGTCTGCTTTAAATTCTCAGAAAAGGATTTGACGAAGAGATATTTGGTTCATCTTGCATATCGTTCAAAAAAACAGTGAACAGGGTTCTGTGGATCTGCAGAAGGGAGGTCTAGCCTGGTTTAGGATTATGTAACCACCCTTCTTGGTAATCGAATCCCTTCCAGACTTTACTTAGGATGGTCACCTAGCTATGTATGAATCAAAATTGACCTTGGGTTAAGACATAAGACTGAATTTATCTTTCCAATCTCTGGACAAATAAAGAAGCTAGGCTCTGGCTACTTATTGTTTATGAATCATCAAGGTTGGCTATTCTGCTTTCATGAGAATCTTAGGAGTAGCATTTATGGCATTTAGTGTCTAGGGGTGATGGTCTATTGCTTGACAAACTGCCTGCTCCATATTTTAGACAAAGAAATTGAAGTTTCTTGAAGATATCTTGATTAAAAGGAGACACTGTGGATTGAGTAATTGTTTTTTTTGCCAGGAAATTTGTTCACTGGTTTTACAATGCTCATATGGTTCTCACTTACTCATTTGCTCAGAAACTGCTTTGTACAGGTCCAAGAGGAGGGAAGCTGTGGATCCTAAATTTTCAGGGATAAATGTTGGTCTATCTTTTGTTAAATGCTTATATGATTTAGGAGATTAGAATGAGCCTTATAGGGTTAACACTAACTGAACATGTGTCCTAGGACTGTGGCCCTCATTACCACTTCCTCTGTTTTGTAAGGATTGATGTGCACTTCGTTTAAAAAGTTCAGGTTTTGTATCTCTTTGACAGGAAAAGGAAAACTCATTATGAGAACTTGAAGAGCTAATCTGACTTAATGTCCCCTGAAGTGGAAAATAAAGTTGAAGTGAATGTTTATCTCATTATTAGATGCAGCCTACTTGCTTTTTGCATGTTATTTCAGGTTTAGGAGCTGTTGGAGAAGGCATGTCCAGCCTTACAAAGGACTGCACAGGGGGATGCATGCTGGGCTGACTTCCCCCCAAGGGGATTGTGTCGCTCAGCTCTAAAGATTGAAGATTTGCAGCTTGAAGTAAAGACTGAAGACTTGCAGCTTGAAGCCTTGCAGACTGAAGAATTGCAGATTTTGAAGACTTGAAGATTTTCAGACTTGAAAGACTCTACCTTGGGTCGGTTCAGCTATGTATGCTCTTCTCTTAGCTTTGTCGAGGACGACAAAGTCTAAGGGGGGAGGAGTGTTGTCATAAGGGTTGCCCATAATTTTTCTCATGCTATGGCATCCTTTTTCCTTCATAAAAAAACCCCTTTTTTTTGTAATTAGGAGATGTCCATATGAACACTCTCCTTAAACCCCTTTTTGATATTTCCTCTAGTCTAAAGTATTGAAGCCTTCTCCATAAAGTAGCCTTTTTGCACATATACAAAAAACCCACGTAGAAACTCTCCACGCGCTCTCTCTCTCTCTAGGGGGTTATTTTTTGAAATTCCCAAAATCACATGAAGATCCTCTTTTTGATTTAGCACATGTGGTCTTTTGACCACATGTTTTATTCACATATGCCTCTCTTCTTCTCTATACAAAGAAGAGCCTCATTTGTAAAAGGGAGGTCCCTTGGCCATGGCCTTGGCCTCCATTTTGGTAATGGAAGAAGGTGTCATTTGCTACTCTCTTGCCTCCTTGTGTACAATGGCGTTGGTCTTGGTGTATGGATTTGCATGTGTGTGTGCATGGTTGGGAGGATGTTCCCCTTTGCTCCTTGTGATGTTGGACATTGTTGCCATTGCTCCATGAGCGTGGGTGAACCTCTCCTCTCATTCTTTGCCCCAACTTGGAGAAACCTCTCACTTCCATGTGAGGCGGTTAGGGTTGTTGTTCCCCTTTTCTCAACACCACCATATTATGATCATCTTCGAGTTTTTGGGTGTGAAGCATATGTTCATATACCCAAGAATCTTAGACAAAAGTTGGACCATAAGTCAAAGAAATGCATTTTTCTTGGATATGGTCGAGAAGGACAATTTGAATATCGCTTATGGGATCCTGAAACACGGTCAGTGATCAGAAGTAGTGATGTCATTTTTAATGAGTCTAAGATGCATAAACAACCCATTAAGGAGGTTGAAGTGAGAAGAGTGGTGTTTGAGGATACTAGTCCTCCGGTTAGCATGCATAAAAATGCTGCACATAGGGATGTTCAAGAGAATGTCCATTCAAATCAGTCTGCACATGTTCCTGTTCAGCAACCATTGAGACGTTCTGCACGTGTCTCATATCCACCTGATAGATATGTTCCAGGTTTAGATTTTGTTATGCTAACAGATGTCGGTGAGCCTTCTTGCTACAAAGAGGCTATGTAGACAGAGGATCATGTCAAGTGGGAGCGTGCCATGAAGAGTGAGTTGGATTCTATTCACAAGAATGGTACTTGAGACTTAGTACCTTTGCCAAAGGGCAAGAAATCTTTACCATGTAAATGGGTATATAAGGTGAAATTCACATCAGATAGTGCTTCTCCAAAATATAAAGCACGAATTGTTGCAAAGGGTTTTAAGCAACAACATGGTGTTGATTTTGAGGAAATCTTCTCTCCAGTGGTCAAGATGACTACTTTGTGCATGTTGCTTGGATTCGTTGCAATGGAGGACTTAGAGCTAGTCCAAATGGATGTGAAAACAGCTTTCTTGCATGGAGATCTTACAAATGAGATCTATATGGAACAACCAGAGGGTTATGTAGTTCGTGGCAAGGAAAGTCTAGTTTGTAAGCTCAAGAAGAGCTTGTATGGACTTAAACAGTCTCCTAGACAATGGTACCAAAAGTTTGATGCTTTTATGAAGTCCCAAGGCTATTCTCGGAGCAATGAGGATCATTGTCTCTACACAAAGAGATGCTCTGATGGCAGCTTGATATGCTTGATACTTTACATCGATGATATGTTGATTGCTGGGAAGTCCTCTTATGATTTGTCAATTCTTAAAAAGAAGTTGAGTCAGACATTTGATATGAAGGATTTGGGGGATGCCAAACATATTCTTGGCATGCGCATTACTCGTGATAGGAGTAAAAGATGCATATACTTGTCTCAAAGTGAGTACATATCCAAAGTACTTCACCGGTTCAATATGCAGGGTGGAAAGGCATTGAACCTTTACCCACATATGTGAAATTGAGCAAGGATGACTGCCCCAAATCAGATGAGGAAAAATAATTCATGACCAACATTCCATATCAGTCTGCTGTTGGTAGTCTCATGTATGCTATGGTAGCTACGAGACCAAACATTGCATTTGCAGTGGGAGTTGTGAGCAGATATATGTCTAATCCTAGCAAGAAACATTGGGAAGCAGTCAAAATGATTTTGAGATATCTGAGTGGCACTAAGGACAAGTGTCTATGCCTAGGTAGAGGGAAAGCATCCATTATTGGTTACACAGATTTTGACTATGCTGGTTGTGTAGACAATCATAAGTCTACATCAGGGTACATTTTTCATTTTGCTGGAGGTGCTATCTCTTGGAGATCTCGTCTTCAAGAATGTACAATTGTTTCCACCACAGACGCAGAGTATGTTGCAGCAAGTGAGGCATGTAAGGAAGCATTGTGGCTTTCTCGTCTTGCTTGTGATATGGGTTTACCTTAGCATGTACCTCACTTGCTCAGTGATAGTCAGAGTGCCATTGCTTGGGCTAAGAATCCGGTCTATCATGCAAAGACCAAGCACATTGAGGTGAGGTATCACTTCATTAGAGATTGCTTAGCCAATGAGAGCATTATTCTTGAGAAGGTTCACACTCGAGATAATGCTGCAGATGCTTTGACTAAAGCTCTACCACAGGATAGCTTTCGACACTGTTGTCACTTGATGGGGGTTACTTGATTCTTGATCTTACGCAGTCACTTGTATACTGTGTAACATGCCCATCAGGTGGGAGGTATAGTTTGTATACTTACACTCAGGTATTCTTTATCATTCTTTATTTTTCTCCCATAGTTACTCTGGCCATATTGGCCTTTAGTGGGAGATTGTTACCGTTAGTGTCCATGTGAAAGGCCAAATGGCCACCGAAAACTTCTTTGTATATGTTCTTTAATAAAACATATAGTGGCATGGTCAGTTACAGACTGTAAGTTCGACCGCATTTGTAAGACCTAAGAAGTCTGTCTTCGTACTCTCTGTGTACTGTGTTTTCTGCGTATTCTACAGCCTCTGTGCGGAGTACTGTGTGCGGCCTCAGGAGCTCGGTTTGTTACCAGTTAGTTGGTACTAAGTAGTTAGTTGTTAGTAATTAGCTTCTTACTAGTTAGCTATTTCTACTCAGTCTCTATCACTAGTAAGTAGCTTGTTATTAGTTAGCTATTTCTACTAAGTATCTATTACTATTTAGCTTAGTTTTAGTTTGTTGAGACTAAGTAGCTTGTTACTAGTTAGCTTGATCTTATGCAATTATTATTAATTAGCTATTATTAAATAGATTGTTCTAAAGAAACTATTACTAATTTGGTTTTTACTAGCTAGGTAGGTATGCATAGATTTCACTATTACTTTTTACCTTGTTACTAGCTAATTCCGTATGCATAACTTCCACTATTGACTATTAAATTGTTACCATAGTAGCTTTTCCTAACTAGATTGTTACAGTTAAAATTTAGATTAGTTAGCTTATGTTTAGGTAGCTATTACTAATTAACGTTTCACCATGTGTAATTAGCTAAACCAATGAACTGACAATTAAAAATAGGAATTACTTGAGATACATCAATAAGGTAAATAGGGTGCTCCAAGTATTGTTTTTTGCAAAGTCGGTTCTTGCATAAATCCTTCTTATTTCTCTCTGTTGTCCAAAACATGATAATAGATCCTTGACCTCCACCGTGATACATGTGGTTGTTGACGATCGAAATCCACAGACGCATGAATGGAGAGGATAGTACACAAACAAAATCACACAAAAGTACTCAGAGATAGAAAGAGACAAGAGACGACACCAGATTGGGTACAATCTCCCCCCACATGCTCTGATGGACAGGTCTATCAAAGCATGTGTATTTATATGAAATTCATATTATGTCCTGAATAGAAGATACATGAGGGCTACGCTTTGAAAAGCATGTTTTTGCTTTATTTAAAAATTCGTAACTTTCTATTTTTACAAGAACGTGGCTTTCTAAAGCGATCTATTATTTGTTTTACAAAAATATAATTAAAAATACTTTCTTCTAAAAATAAATATCTCCAAAAGTATTCTTTTAAATATCTCCAAAAATATTTGAATAAGTCCATGCGCATTCACACCCTCATGGATCTTCACCTACTAAATCAAAACACAAAACACATTAAAATCCTCAAGGCATTAAAGCTTCATTCCAATATTCCATAAAGTATAACATGGCCCCCAGTTGTCGAGCAACTGACCTCAGTTGATAAGAATAAAATAGACATGGATGGCCAGTCACATGTCCCATCATAAACCTGTTCCATGTAAAAACACATGCATGGAACTAGAAAACTGGAATTTAATGTGATTGTGAATGATAAGTAGAAATCAAATTATCATATTGTGGAGTTAGTGATGTTTTGTGAATCCATTGAGATTCTTCAAGTGAATGATTTTTTTATTTAACCAAATATCTATGATATTGGTTACTTGTGCGTGTATTAGTAACATCATAATCAAGTATTTTCTCTGGAATTAAAATTTCAGCATCCTCTTCTAACAAAAGAGGATCATCTAAAATAGGAATGAGTGGTAGAGTTCCTTTAAACGAATTCAATAAACTGATATGAAAAGAATTATGTATATTCCAATGAGAAGGTATATCTAATCTAAAATCATTCTCATTAATTTTCTGAATAATACGGAAAGGTCCATAATAACGTGGTGCAAGTTTGACCTTAGGATGTTGTGGAATATTTTTTAGACGTCTTTTAATTATTCGTAACCATACATAATCATTTCCATTAAATTCTTTAGCTACTCGTTTCTTATTAACATTATGCATGTAACGTTCCTTACTCTTTTTAATGTGCTCATGAACCTCATGAAGTATGGAAATATGATCTTGTGCAAAAGAATCAACCATAGGTATGCCAGTTTGAGTGATAGACATGGGAGTGGGAATCTTTTTACCATACATAATTTTATACGGTGCACGTCCAGTAGTACTATGTGTTGTGTTATTATATGCAAATTGTAGTAAAGGAACTTTCTCATCCCAATTACTTGGATTATCTAAAGAATAACAACGTAGTAGATCCAAAATAGTACTATTTGTAGCTTCACTTTTCCCATTACTTTCAGGATGAAATGCAGAACTAAAGTCTATTTTGTTGGAGATAGACGTCTGTGGAAGCACGCGAACAACACAAGGAAGAAGAAGAAGCTTGGAGCACAACACACAATACTGAATGTATTACTAGAGAATGTACAAAGATAAGTAGCCCATTAGGGCAATAGGCGTATATACAAGCCGGGGGAAAAAAACCTCCTAAAGAGGGAAAAAAGTGCCCCGGCGGTCCTAGAGTGTTCACACACATCACTACCTAAATATATCAACAAATCCCCCCTGGGAGTGATGCGGTGAACAAGGAGTTGGCACTCATGTATAAGGAAGTGCCAAGCTATGTGGAAATCACTCCACAAAAGGAAGTAAGCCCAAAGCTTTGCGGAAAGCTTCAAACTTCTCCCTAGGCAGAGCCTTCGTGAGAAGGTCTGCAATGTTCTCCTGCGTGGGCACATATGCCAAGCTGATCTCCCCAGCAGAGAACCTCTCCCTGACATAGTGATAATGCACCTCAATGTGCTTAGTGCGAGCATGGAACACAGGGTTCCTCGCAACTGCCAATGCGCTCTGACTGTCAGTGAAGATGGTGGTGGCAGAAGACTGGCCAACACCCAAATCAGCCATAAGGCGTCTGAGCCACACACACTCAACAGTCGCTGTGAAAGCTGCCCTGAGTAATGCATAAGTAAATCAAGCATCCAACAGCCTGCTGATAGAGAACAACATCAAATGCATCTCCAGCATCATGAAGACTCAATCGTAAACCTGTCTCCATAGGAGTGGCACTAGGCTTACAGTCTTCAAGGCCAAAACGCTGCAATAATGTGTCAATATATTTCGTTTGACACAAAACCATTCCACCATCAACTTGCATAAACTGAATCCCCAAATAGTGATGCAAATGCCCCAAATCAGACATCTCAAATGAGGCATGCAAATCAGCCTTAAAATCAGCAATATGTGTCTCAATAGGACCAGTGAGCAGCATGTCATCAACATAGACAACAATGATCAGAAGCACATCATTAGCACGCTTAACATATAAGGTGCTTTCAGTTGGACTGTTCTCAAAACCATGTGCAACCAGATGGGCATGTATCTTCTCATACCAAGCACGTGGTGCTTGCTTTAAACCATATAATGCCTTCTTTAACCTGCACACCTTGTTTTCATGCCCTTTCTGCACAAAGCCACGGGGCTGAAAAACATACACTTCTTCATGTAAGTCACCATTCAGAAATGCTGTTTTAATGTCCAACTGATATACATTCCAACCATGATGGGCTGCAAGTGCACAAATGCTCCGAACAGTAGTCATACGGCATGTAGGTGCAAAGGTCTCATCAAAATCAATGCCTCTCTCTTGCGCATAAACCTTTGCAACAAGCCTAGCCTTATACCTGTCAACTGTACCATTAGGTTTACACTTCAGCTTGTATACCCACTTAGTACCAATGGCCTTCTTGCCAGGAGGCAAGTCACATAAAGACCATGTACCATTCTTCATTATAGCATCATATTCAGATTGCATAGCAGCCATCCAATTTTCTGAATTTTATGCTTCATCAAAAGAAACAGGCTCATTCTCATCACAGAGACTAGATGCAGCCATAGCATAGCAATCTGATGCAAAGGAGGCACTATGAGAGCCTGAATGAGTACGATATGACAAAGGTGCATCTAATTTGCTGTCACGCAAAGTCTGCACCAGCCATTTTGGCATAGTTTTTGCCTGCTCAATATCAGCTCTCTCATCAACAAGTGCATCATGTAAATCTGCATCAGAAATGGAATGATATGCATCATCATATGAAACCTGCAAAGGCTGAGAAGTTGCCTCATTAGGACCAGCACTAGCCTGTCCACCTGTAAAAAGAGGCATCGAAGTATCATACATGTCTTTGGAGCTAACAGATGTCTCCTTAGTACATGAAAGCAATGGCTGAATAGCATCTTCCACAAAGACAACATCACGGCTAACCAGAATGCGTTTAGTCTGTGGATGATACAGACGATAGCCTTTACTTTCAGAACTGTACCCAACAAAAATACATTTTACTGCCTTATCATCCAATTTTCTGCGATGTTGTTCAGGCACTAATGCATATGCCAAACAACCAAAAACATGCAGATGAGCAACAGATGGCTTGCGGTCATGCCAAGCCTCATATGGAGTGATAGACTGCAACGCTTTAGTGGGATACCTGTTCAGTACATATGCTGCACACATGACAGCCTCAAGCCAGAAACTATGTGGTAAAGCCTGACTTTTGACCATGCACCTCGCCATCTCCATGAGTGACCTGTTCTTTCGTTCAGCAACTCCATTCTGTTGAGGTGTATACGGCACTGTACACTGGTGTTTTATCCCACGTTCAGCCAGAAATGCATTAAAATCTGAAGACATATATTCCCCCCCTCGATCAGAATGGAGGGTGCCCATTTTACATGCTGACAGATTTTCAGCCAAAACCAAAAACTGTTTGAAGCACATGAACACTTCGAACTTTGCTTTGAGTGGATAAACCCATGCATGCCTGGAAAAATCATCAATGAAAGTCACGAAGTAAAGATAATTTCCAAAAGAGGGTGTCTGCATAGGACCACAGACATCACTATGTACAAGCTGCAATTTCTGCGTAGCCCGAACTGAACCATCTTTTGAAAAGGAAGAACGCTGCATTTTGCCCAAAATACAGCCTTCACAAACATGTTTTCCAGGTGCCTCAAGTTTGGGCAAAGAGGACACCATTTCAGATTTCTGCAGACGTAACAAACTAGCAAAATTCAGATGACCAAAGCGTGCATGCCAAAGCTTTGCATCTGACATAGCTTGAGAATCATGAACTGCACTTGCCAAATCATTCACAGATCTTTCATAGTCTATGAGCTTATACAGCCCACGACATAAAATGCCAGAAGCAATAATCACATCGCCATTTGAGAGATCATGGACTGTACACCTGTCATCAATGAATTTCACAACCAAGCCAATCTTGGCTAATGCAGAAACTGATAACAGGTTCTTTTTGATCCATGGCACAAATAAAGCATCTGACAAAGTGAAAGAACTACCATCAGCAGTAGTCACAATGATCTTACCAACTCCCATAACAGGATAAGAGGAGTTATTGGCGCATGTGATAGTATTCCCTGTAGGGGCAGGCTCGAGTGAAGAGAAGAAACTGCGCTCCGAGGTAATATGTTTGGTCACCCCACTGTCAAAGTACCAAACATCGGAGTCTACTGCAGACATGCACTGATCATGAGAAGATGGATCAAAACTGCAGACAGTAGTAAACGCCCATTCTTCTTCCTGCACAAGATTTGCAGACTCTGTTTTTGGTGTAGAGGCCTCTGCAACAACCATTCCAGCCTCTTTCTTCTTTGCCTCTTTAGCAGCCAGTTTTGGACAGCTCTTTATAATATGATCATTTCCTTTACAGTACTTGCAGAACAATTTCTGCTTTTCTGATTTCTTCTCATCTTTATCCTGGTTCTTCGATTGTGCAACATTTGCAGATTTTTGCTTACTAGTAGAAGAGTTCCATTTTCCTTTGCCCTTCTGACTAGCCATGAAAGCTTGATCTGCAACATGCATAATGGACCTGTTCTGCCTGGACTGATCTTCCTGCAACAGAACAGAGACTAATTCCTCAAATGACAAGGCATTCGGATTGCCTTTCATCATCAACCGAAGAGTAGAGGCAAAACTCTGATATGAATCAGGAAGACCATTCAGAACGGTCTGCACAAGTGAGCTATCTGGTATAACCTCATCAGCAGAAATCAATTGTTCCTTCAGGTCTTTGATCTTTGTAAGAAAACTGTCCATAGAATCACCTTCATTCATGTGCTCACTCTCCAACTGTTTTCGGAGGTAAGCAACACGAGCCTCATTCCTAGCCTGGTACAAAGTGGTAAGTGTATCCCAAGCATCCTTTGCTGTTCTGCAAGAGCGAATGTGAGGAATAATGGCACGTTTGACAGACAAAGCTATCAATGCATATGCCTGGGCATCTCTGCCATCCCAACGAATCTGCTCTGCAGTAGATGCAACAGAAACAGCAGCACGAATAGGAATCTGCGGAATATCATCTTCGACACCATCTTCATCAGCTCCAACACCTCCAGCACTTGTATTTGTAGTACTGGTAGTCGTAGGTGTAACAGGACGTCTTTCAATACCCTGCACAATGTTCCACAGTCCTTTTGCAACCAGTACATGTCGCATCATATAAGCCCATAATGGGTAGTTGGTACCATCCAACTTATCCTCAACAGCCAACATACGGAATACATCACTGCTTTCAGCCATGGCCGGTGACTAAAATACCTTGATGCAGAAAATTGATTGTATCTCAAAAAGTTGAACGGAACTGCCCAGACGAGTTCTGCTAGACCTGTAGCAGACCGAGACGCTTAAACTGGTGAACAGAAACTGGTATATACCTTTGGCACAAAAGGACGAAATAGCCTGCACAAGCACTACGATAGTGCGTTCGGAGGCCGAAACGAGCTCAGATCGCGATTTCGGCACCACACAGCAAAGCTGTTTTGATCTCTAAAACACCCTGAGTATGCTCACCAAATTTCATGCGAATCTGAGACTGCAAACGAAGGAGTGTCGACGGCGCCCTAGATGAAGCGACGACCTGCTCTGATACCAATTGTTGGAGATAGACGTCTGCGGAAGCATGCGAACAACACAAGGAAGAAGAAGAAGCTTGGAGCACAACACACAATACTGAATGTATTACTAGAGAATGTACAAAGATAAGTAGCCCATTAGGGCAATAGGCGTATATACAAGCCGGGGGAAAAAAACCTCCTAAAGAGGGAAAAAAGTGCCCCGGCGGTCCTAGAGTGTTCACACACATCACTACCTAAATATATCAACATATTTTATAACCTAAATTTTGTAATAATGAAACCCAATAGTGATTACAAAAACGAACATCTCGATCTGATAAAATAACTTTTGGAAAACCATGATGTGGAAAAATAAATTTAATAAATAACTTAGGAGCTTGAAGTGCAGAAAGAGTCTTTTTACAAGGAATAAAATATGCTTGTTTACTAAACCTATCAACAATTTTCCAAATCATATCATTATGTGATGAAGTTGTAGGAAGACCAGTAATAAAATCCATAGAAGTTTGTTCCCATGGTCCATTAGGTATGGGAAGTGGCATTAACAATCCAAATGCTTTACCATGATGTCTTTTTACACGTTGACACACAATGCAATGGGAAACATATTATGCAATATCTTTGTCCATATTCGGCCAAAAGAAAAATTCTTTACATGTAGAAATAGTACTTTGTATGCCCCTATGACCCATATATGATGGTTCATGCATCTCTTTCATAAAAAATTCTTTAAAACCTTGTGTAATGCATAACTTGTGATCAAAATACAAGAATCCATTATGAAAAGTGTAGTGCTCCTCACTAAATGTTGTAGAATTATTGAACACATTCCATGTTTGTGAAAAATACAAGTCATATGCATAAGTAGGAATCATGTCATGAAATGAATGAATATGAACAACAAAAATATTATTAATAGAAACAATAGTTGTTTGTGGGGATGGGAAACGACTAAGGGCATCACCTACAACATTAGCTTTGCCAGGTTGATACTGAATCATAGGATGAAAATTTTGTATGAATGAAGCCCATTTTATGTGTCTATCTGAAATCAATGGTTGATTTAATAATAGCTTGTTGGTCGGTTTTGATTATGACTTCAAAACCCATGAGATAATGTTTCCAAATCTTTAAAGCATGCACAACATCCAAAAGTTCCTTATCATATATACTATAGTTCTTTTCAGAAGGTTTAAGTTTCCTACTTTCAAATGCAATGGGATGATCATTTTGCATCAATACAACACCTATACCTGAGCCACTAGCATCTGTAACTACATGGAAATGTTGGGTGTCTATAGAAGTGTGAGAGACACACGAGAAGCACACACAAGGAGCACAAACGCAGCAAGACACACGGATAAGATGATGGCTGGAATAGCTCTCTCTATTGATGATGAATTGAACTGAAGTAAGAGTTGACTAATATCCCTAAGTACAAAGTACCACCACATATGAGACTATCAATTATGTGGTAACATGGGGAAAAAACCTCTAGCTAGCACTAGAGTAAAAAGTGCCCATGTATAGGGAAAAGGTTCACATCAAAGCTACTCAAGGAACACATAAGTGTAACAAACCCCCTGGAGCGAACAAATACAGGGAGTGACAGATCAGCCCCCACAAGGTAATAAGCCTAAAGCTTTTGTGAAAAGCTTCAACCTTTTCCTGTGGAAGAGCTTTGGTGAATATGTCTGCCACATTATCTTGTGTAGGCACATATACTAAATCAATATCTCCTGCATGAAGGCACTCTCTCACATAGTGATAATGCACCTCAATATGTTTGGTCCGTGCATGAAACACTGGGTTTTGTGCAACATCCAAAGCACTCTGACTATCAGTGAGAATATGCGTAGCAACATTAATCTCCATGCAAAGATCCATCAATAGGTGTCTCGACCATATACATTTCATTGTAGCTATGAAAGCCCTGTACTTAGCCTCACAACTTGATGTTGCCATTGTATGTTGCTTCTTACTCAACCAAGATATGCATGAGTCTTCAAGGAAAAAGCAACTGCCACTAGTGGACACGCGAGTATCATAACAACTGGCCCAATCACTATCTGTAAAAGCATGCAAGCATGGCTGAACATCTCTGCCATAAAAGAGACCTAAGCTCAAAGTGCCTCTGAGATATCTAAACATACGTTTTACCGTTTGCCAATGCTTAGTGCCAAGGCTATGCATGAATCGAATCAACTAGGAAACTACATACTGTATATCCAACCTTGTGTTCCATGCATATATAAGACATCCCACAACTTTCTGATAAAGAGAAGTGTCAAATGCATCACTGGAATCCTCAACTGAGAACCTAAATCCTGTCTCAACTGGTGTGGAAACTGGCTTGCAATCCTCAAAGTCAAAATGCTGAAGTAGTTTTTCAACATACTTTGCTTGATGCATAACAATTCCCCCCTCAACGGATACAAATTGGATGCCAAGATAGTAGCTCAAATGACCAAGATAAGTGACATCAAAAGTATGCTACAAATCAACCATAAGAATGTCAAGTTTTGCATCACATGACCCAAACAAGAGTATGTCATCGACATAAAGAACAATCACTATAAGATCAGCCCCATTGTTGCGTACATAGAGTGTGCTTTCAGTCGGACTACATGTGAAGCCAAGAGCAATCAAGTGCTTATGGATTTTGTCATACCATGCACGTGGAGCTTGCTTGAGACCATACAAGGCTTTATGCAAGTGACAAACCATATGCTCTTTCCCTTTCATAGCAAATCCAGAAGGTTGCTTCACATAAACCTCTTCTTGCAAATCACCATTCAAGAAGGCTATTTTTATGTCCAACTGATGCACTTTCCAACCTCGATGGGAAGCTAATGCAACCACGGTACTAATGGTAGTCATGCGTGAAGTAGGTGCAAAAGTTTCCTCATAATCAGTGCCATATTGTTGCACATATACTTTGGCAACCAATCTAGCTTTGTAGCAATCAATGCTACCATCAGATTTTCTCTTAATCTTATAAACCCACTTTGTACCAATGGCATTCTTTCCTTTTCACAATTCACATAACTCCCAAGTACCATTCCTATGTATGGAATCCATTTTTAATTGCGTAGCACTCATCCATTGTGGATCGTCACATGCATCTTCAAAACTAAGTGTCTCTTCATTACATGCTGTAGCAATAAGAAAATAATCCACAAAATTACTTGATGCATGGTGAGAGCTTGATCTTGTTCTACCAAGTAAAGGTGCACTCAATTTGCTATCCTGCAAAGTTTGTTTTCTTTGGCATAGTTTGTGCACTCTTGATAGACATGCGTTCAATATGTAATACATCATCAACATTTATATCATGCGTGGGCTGAATTTCATGCTCATTTTTAGCCATATTTTGACGCAAATGTTCAACCATATGTGGCTGGAAATTTCCAGCAGTTTTGATAATTTTTTGCTGAAATTCTTCAGCCATGTTTGGTTCAAAATTCTCTGCATTTTCAGCCTTATTTGGCTGGAATTTTTCATCCCTTTGAGCCTCAATTTTCTGGTCTACATGGCCATAGTCATGCGCACCATTTTGGAACAAAGGCATGAGTGTACGGAACACATCTTGTGAGCTAACTGTTGGCTGTTTTTTGCATTCAAGTAGAGGTAAAACTGAATTTTCATTAAATATCACATCTCGACTCACAATAATTGTGTTCGTCAATGGATGATACAAAAGGTATACGTTACTTTCAACACTATAACCAACAAATATACATTTCTTTGTCTTGTCATCAAGTTTGTGACGTTGTTGTGATGACACAAGAGCATATGCCAAACAACCAAACACACACATATGACTAACCATAGGCTTATGACCATTCCAAGCCTCATAAGGAGTGATGACTCTCAATGCTTTTGTAGGGCAGCGATTCAACACATAGTTTGCACACATGACCGCTTCCATCCAAAACTTATCAAGAAGATGCTTTCCTTTAACCATACATTGTGCCATTTCAAGTAGAGTTCTTTTTTTACGCTCGGCAACACTATTTTGTTGAGGTGTATATGGCACCGTACATTGATGTGAAATACCTATTTCACAAAGAAAAACATTAAAATCATGTGACATGTATTGACAAGTGTAGATGTTACATGGTCTTTATTTCTACCCACTACATCAAAAGGTTTCCCAATACATGGATCCTACAACATCCTATTTAGTGCCTCTATTTTATCTTCACAACATAGGTGTCTAGTTTGTTTTGTAAAAGTAGAGATCATCTTTTTCTTAAAGAAACAAGTTTTCTTATAAATCTTAATTTCTAAGCTAATAAAAAATTCCTCAAAATACATGCACTTCAGAACTTGCCTTATAAAGTGCATGAGAAAAGATTGCACCCAATAATATTTATTAACCCGACTCTCTATATTTGTGTTCTATCACTACTTATGCATGTGTGTTTGCATGTTCCAAGTGAAATTCACTTGTTATTATGTGTGTCTACACATGTACATATGAACCCAATCCTACAACATATATCCAATTGATTGAGTGCATGTGAAACTCTTTTCCAATTGTAAACAAAAGTATTGGACACCAGAAGAAGAAACAGAGAAGAAAAGAGAATGATATGAAAGTAAAAAGACTCTTCATTCAATGCATTATAAAATACTTAAACTCCACATATTGACCTTTAAACGTTCTTCTCATAATTTTGATCACAACAAATTGGATATTGAGATATTATCCTATATTTTTGAAGAGTTTTCTATCTTACTTTGGGGCTTTATACAATGTAAACAAGATATATCAAAATATAAATAAGCTGGAAAGTTGTTTTTCACAAATAAGTTTTCCTTTTTTTTTGTGTATGCTCTCATAATTGCTATTATCTATTATCATTCATAGATTTATTGGATTTATTATATCCTATTCATTTTATTTTTTGCATAATAGTGAATTGTTACATGTGCAAATATATGACATTGGGGGCATTATGATTGATAGATAGAGAAATTCAATGTGTTTTATGTTTTGATGAATAGGTGAAGGATTATAAGGGCATGTACATCTTATAATCACATTATATATATATATATATATATATATATATATATATATATATATATATATATATATATATATATATATATATATATATATATATATATATATATATATATATATATATATATATATATAATCCTTGTAATTGAATGGTTGATCACTCATGAATATATTATTGTAATATAGTCATGTAAATGTTTTTCTATACATAGATATATTAACCGCTTGTTATAGTGCTTTAAAAAAAGGCAAATACCTTTTTGTTTTTCTACTTATGTTTAAAGAAATGCTATTTTTGGATTAATAGAATTTTCCTATAAATACACATGCTTTCAGACAAATCTGATGAAATGTGTAGGGAGAGATTGTACCTAGTATAGTATTGTGTAAGGTACAACAAATCTGATGAAATGTGTAGGGAGAGATTGTACCTAGTATAGTATTGTGTAAGGTGCTTTCAGACAAATCTGATGAAATGTGTAGGGAGAGATTGTACCTAGTATAGTATTGTGTAAGGTACAACAAATCTGATGAAATGTGTAGGGAGAGATTGTACCTAGTATAGTATTGTGTAAGGTACCTGTCTCTTTCTTTCTGTTTTGTCTCTTTCTTTCTGTTTTGTCAGTTTACTTTTTGATATAGAATGTGCATTCTATATATGCACACGTGAATGCATCTCTCCCTTTCTCTAGGCACCATCTCTTCTTGTGTCTATACACTATACACATCACAATCCTACAACACTATGCTTTGAGTCCCTTACTATCCCTTGCCTTACCTGCTTCATGTTGTTTTTTTCCCCTTTTTGTTTGTCTCCTTTGTTCCTCCTTGAACACACCTTCAAATCGTGATCCAATAGTGACATCCCCTAAATTTCATGTTAAAATATTAAAGCACTTCAAGAGTGTCTCACTTATGTTTTGAGTAGTTTGCACTACTTACTTGGGTTTGCACATGAAAAGTGACATATGCTAAACTTAAAGGGACCTATTTTCATATTCTATTGACCGAAAATACAACATTGCATAATGAAAGATGGAAACAATCACTTCTCAATGTTCCATAAGGGAACATGGATCAATGTCAAAACCAGTAAAATTTTTTGGTTCCTACCATTTGTCATAAATACTAGTAGAAAGTAAGAAATCCTTCTTAATGTGGCAGATTTCCCATAGGGGATATGGATCAATGCTAAAACCAATAAAATTTTTGGTGCCTCCCTTGGTTCAAGCATTGCATGATAGGTAGGGAAGACTTGGGACACCTTTTCTTCTCATGACTTTGGACATATATAGTCTCGGTTCACACAACAACAAACTTTATGTTGCTAGATGGAGAAATTTTATTTGCTACATGAAAAAACGAAGTGTTTATGATCCAGCATCTATTAAACTTAGCTATCCCCTCATAACAAAAATGTACCAACCTATCCATGTGCATTGGACCAACTAGTCGGGCCCTTCGCCTCTTGAGGTGGGGGTGGGGGTTCTACCCCTTCCAACGATCGAATATCTATCAGATCTTAAGTCAAGTTAAAACTATTTAAAATCAATTGCCTTGGGGAAGTCTTTCGATGTAATGCCTTCGAACACATCGTATCTCGTTTGACCCTTGCTTTGTGGGATATGAAGGTCTCATAGATACTATACCTACATTCATTTGTACTTTCAATTAATTCGAACTTCCGGATGAGTAGTCGTCAATGATCAGACTTCCTTTAAAAGCAATGCACCAACCTAGTAATATATTCTGATGGGTCATTTGAATCCCTCAGCCAATAAATATACAGGTTCACCTTTGTTTTTGGCGAAAGCTCACCTTTGTTTTTGGAGAAAGCTACCACTTGTGTAAATTGGAGAGCATAATATAGAGGTTCTTTTTTGTTTTTGGAGAAAGCTGCCGCTCTGTGTAAATTGAAGAGCATGTAATGGAAGTGAGTCAGCATGAAATGTACTGCCATGTGACAACTCACTCATAGTTGAGCTTTAGCCTTTAGGTATTCTTTCAGGTGGACTTAGTCAACTGGATAAAAGTCAACACTTTGAGGCTCGCTCCGGAGACCGTATCTCTCATGCATATTAGCATGGCTGCACGGGGGCATGCAGGTGTGGACTGTTATAGTGCAACTGTGCAAAATGCAACCGAGTCTCAAGACAGCGGTCTGTGTCTTCCGCGTGGAAAACCATATCTAGACCGTTCAACCCTGACGTAGTAATTGGTGACGCGTTTAGAAGTTAGGAGCGATGAAGCTCTTAAATCTTGGTCCTCGTTATCTCTCGACTGCGGATCTCCTTGTCTCACTCATCTATTCCATCCGCCCCTTCCCTTAGTCGTCCATCCTGCCCTTATCTAATTGGTAGGTCATTGCTCTCTATGTGTAGATCACCAGTTGTAGTTTACTATTGCCTGTTTGTTCCTCCATTCAAGTTTTCTTTGGAACCATTTCTCTCCCTGCGTAGAGCCAGGTTTTCATCGAAACCCTGAGAACGATCCCCTCATTCTCTGCTATGGAAGCACACGCTACGGATTATTCCTACACAGGCAGATCATTTTCGAGATCAGCGTCTCACTCAGGTTTCTATCAAGGGAATAGGGAGATGACACCCTACTCCGAACCTCGATTTTACTCCAACGGCGATTCCTATGGGTATAGCGGGGCAGGTCCTTCCAGACAGCCGGAGCTGCAGATCGTTCCCTATTCAGCCCGCCCCAGTGGCGATGGCATGCACAACATCAATCGGCCACAAACTTCCCGTTCGAAGACCATATCTTCCTGGAACAACGTCCTTGCAGATCCTGAGATCAAGAGACGGGGCCGGGTAGCTTCTTACAAGTGGTACACTGTGGAAGGGAAGACGAAATCCTCATTCAGCAGAAGTATGCGCTGGATCAAGAACAAGTACATCGAGCTCCGGTATGGTTTATTGTAAACCTTACGGTCCCCCTTACTCCTGATTCTCCACCTTCATGCATCGTTGAGATCATTGACGAATGTTTCTCCTAAAGGTCTGCATGTTGGAGGCCTTTGTCACCATTATTCCAGAACTTATCACAGGAAATTACTAAAGATGTGTAAGGGAATGGTCTTATCTTCAACTCTGTAGATACACATGTATGAGCAGACTTCTTAGGGAACAAATACATATGACAGTAGTACCCTTTCAGTCTATATGGTTCAAGAACACCTTGAATGAAGTATGACATGTACTGTAGGCATATCTCCTTATAGTTGTTCGTCTGAATGTATATGCAACGTGATTTAATCACGAGAGTAGATTGGTTTGCTCCTTCTGTTCGAATCTTAATATTTTCTCTGTAAATTCACATGGCTTTCTCCTGTTTTGCTGGTTACCATGCTTTTTGCTTTCTCCTGTTTTGCTGATGTATTGAGTCATGCATTTCTGTAGAATGACCGCATCTAAAGGATGTGATAGAAGTCTCAAACAGCATCATAACATCAAACCATCCGACTCTTCAAAGAGTTTTGAAGACATTTCAAGCATTAACTGCTTTTTGGGAATTCAGAATCTTATCTCCATACCTTTGCGATGTGGTATATTACACGCATGTGACTTTCTGAATGTCCCATAAGCCGAAGACAGCTAAAGAACATGAGAGAAATCTCAAGTGTTGTGCTCAACGTTAAAAAAATAACCAGAGTCTTCCAAAAGAGTGCTGAACACATTTCAAGCATTGACAGCATTTTGGGAGTTCAGAATACTCTTCATAGATCTGTACTAGTGGCGTACCACATGCGAGCTGTAAATGTTTTTCAATGGTCAACCACCATTTGTGGTTATGTTATTAATATTGGTTTTGCAGAACTGCGGAATGTACTCATGAGTCATACTTTACTCTATTACGTATTCTTCATTAATCAGGCTAGTTATCAAATAAGCGCATTGATTTACAGTTCATTCAGTTTTCATCCAAGAGTGATGCAATGAAAGGCCAAGGCTCGTTCACTCATGTTTTCTTCAAGAAAATTCATTCAAGAGAGTAACTCTTATTCTTGTAGAAATAATATCTCTGTAGATGAAAATTCAGAACTTTTATATCGAAAGCCAAAGACTCTTCTAGACAACTTCTCCAATTAACCAGACATGAATGCTGCATGCTTCAAGATGTTTGAAGGTTTATGGCCTAAAAACAATGTTTGGTTGTTTGCACGTTTTTATGTTATAGTGTAGGCATTACTTTTTAAGTGTGTTTAATGATTTGCACGTTTTTATGTTATAGTGTAGGCATTAGTTTTTAAGTGTGTATATGCGTATATATTTATGCACGCATGTTTGTGTACGTGCATACATATAGACCATCCCTGGATATCGTCGTTCCTTGTCCAAGCCATGCATGTTCAATATTGAAGTTTGATACTTGTTGGAAATCATATAATTTAAAGATCTTCTTTTGATTATTTTCTTTACTAACCTGATTTTTATAATCCATATTGTTTCAAGAACTGAAACCTGTTTGAAATTCTTTTTGAAACTCTAAATTTTAGTATATTAACTTTGTAGTATGGCTTTATTTCAAATAAAAAATCTACACATAAATTTATTATTTTGGTTGTGTATTTTTAACGTTCTATCTTAGTTTTAGCTTTATCTGATATCTTTACATTGTATTTTTAATCTTTTTGAGCTTATGTTTGCTGCCTTGGGTTTGGAAGTTCAAATCAATATGAACTTATGTATGCATGCATATATGTATATAGATACATGTGCATGATGTACATATATATGCATGCACATTTGTGCATGTATGTATGTATGTATGTATGTATGTATGTAAGCAAGCAAGCAAGCAAGTAAGCAAGCAAGTAAGCAAGCAAGTAACTGTGTATGTATGTATTATGTATGTGTGTACGTGTATATGTATGCATGCATGTATGAATGTATATATGTATATATGTATGAACCTATGTAGTGTGTGTGTGTGTATATATATATGTGTGTGTGTGTGTGCGCGTGTGTGATTGTAAATATGTATATGGATGTGCATGCATGTACCAATGAATGCATAAATGAATCAATGAGTATATGAATGAATGAGTGAATTAATGAGTGTTGTAGGAAGAGATGGATGCAAAAATGTATGCATATATATATATATATATATATATATATATATATATATATATATATATATATATATATATATATATATATATATATATATATATATATATATATATAGATACATACATGCACACACACATACACACGTGTGTGTGCATGTGTATGTATATATTGTTGTATGTACATGTTTATTTATACATGGATGTATGCTTATGTGCTTGCATGCATGTATGCATGTGATTGTGTATATTGAATGTATACTTACTTGCATGTATGTTTATTCATACACACATTTCTATTGTTACATACATCAATGCATAACTCAATTGAATCAAATAAAAAAAGCAATCATAATTTATTCATCAAGAACTTCACAACAAGCAATCACATGTTGATGGTGATGTTAAAAGTAGCATCACCATCAGCAAGAATTATAGTACAACTAGGTTGCTTGTAGTACCTAACATCGATCACCATGTTCCAAGTACCTAGATTAATCTAGTATTTATAGTGATTGATAGAGATTTTCCTATAAATAGCCAAAGAGAATTCATGGTTATGAGTGATCCCCTATACTTTGAAAACGAGGCTTCAAAATCTACAATGAAGATGCAAGTGAAGCAATCCCTATAGTTATGCCCACAAGGACATGTCCAATAATCAACATCAAGGTGTTATTGTGCTAGCCATTGAACAAGAGATGCATGAAAGAAGATGATATCATGGACAATCTTTGTTTCAAATCCGTCACTAAAAGTGTGATCGATGGTTGCATACACTATTGTGCTTGTTACCACCATACTTACAATCATCCCTTCAAGCATTACTTCATGTTTCATAGACAGTAAATTCTTACAAATATGAATTAGGAACCAGAGATGATACCTATGAAATGTTCAAATAATAGATCACCATGGCTAGAAAACCATCCTAAATTAAGCAGGTACAAGTTCTTTTTTTTAAACACACAAATATCTTTAGACTTCATGAAGCAAAATATCCACCCTCATCTACATTGGCCATCTCTCTGTCTCTCAGTTCATATAGTATAACTCAATTATTTTTGCAATTATTGATTCCCCAATGTAGTAGCCTAAATATGCATGTTTTCCTTAAAAGAAATTAGTTAGAAAAACTGTGTGATGGCATGATAGTGAATGTGTAAGAGGATAGTACATGTAGAATCAACTTTCACACACAAGTTGATGGCATAGGCACACGTTGATGGTTCAAGTACAATCTTCCATAGCACCACTTGCCTCTTCTTGACTTGTCCATCAAACAATATCGCAAATCTTTCCTACTTGCACCTTTATCCTTATCTCATTCTATGGCTGATGCGTCTTCCAAAGAATACCATAGATCTTCCTTGATTGCACCTTCGTCTACCTACTGACCTCTTTGTATTCACTTAAAGACACCTTTTTATAGGAATAACAATGAACACATTTCGTTTATTTTCTTTTTTGGGAGGGGGAGTTCAATCTTATGATTTACTTTGCTTTAGCCTAGAATTTGTACGAAACACACACACACACACACACACACACACTCACACAATTAACACCCCTTTTCCGCACATCAAAGGTGCATGTTGAATTGATTGGTGGGACTTTGATGGCTAGACCTTTAACCCATGGCTCAAGAATGGTACCACTACACCATGCACCCTCAACCAGCATTATTTAATTTTGTTCTAATTTCTCCCTTTTGATTAAATAGGCACATAATACACCCTTATCACACAAACACATATAAAAAAAGGCATACTATTTACATCTCATTTCTCATTTCAAAATCACATAACCATATAATCATTCATGCCTCATACACATCTCACACTTATAATCACATGGTTTACACACATCTCATTTAGCACATAGTACTAATCAAGTTTTATCATCTCCATTTTAGGTAATTTCAATAAAATGTGCACTATCATCCCAACCCAATGTTACTAAAGACTTTCCATCTACAATACATAAGAGAAAGCACCAATCCTTTCATGTAGTATTTCACAGTAATTATTACTTACTCCTTAATGAGTAAATTGATAATCACATCATGCATCCAATAATCAAGCTTTTGAAATTCTAGTTCTAGATGATTGGAGTTGACTCTATTTCCATCCATGGATCAAATAATTTTATGACAATGTTATTCAAAATGGATGTTGTCACTTTGTGGAGAGGAATCATAATGGGGGTATCCAAGGAAGGGTAGGATGCATAACTTAAAGAAACATATTTGTTAGGTCCTTAAGATGGGGGAGTTGAAGCTAGGATTAGATGCTTGGGAGACGTGACTATAATTTCTTTTGAGTGAGAGAGAGAGGGAGAGAGAGAGGGAGAGAGGGGGAGGGAGAGAGAGAGAGAGAGAGAGAGAGAGAGAGAGAGAGAGAGAGAGAGAGAGAGAGAGAGAGAGAGAGAGAGAGAGAGAGAGAGAGAGAGAGAGAGAGAGAGAGAGAGAGAGAGAGAGAGAGAGAGAGAGAGAGAGAGAGAGAGAGAGAGAGAGAGAGAGAGAGAGAGAGAGAGAGAGGGAGGGAGGGAGGGAGGGAGGGAGGGAGGGAGGGAGGGAGGGAGGGAGGGAGGGAGGGAGGGAGAGAGAGAGAGAGAGAGAGAGAGAGAGAGAGAGAGAGAGAGAGAGAGAGAGAGAGAGAGAGAGAGAGAGAGAGAGAGAGAGAGAGAGAGAGAGAGAGAG
This sequence comes from Ceratopteris richardii, assembly GCA_020310875.1. Taxonomy (NCBI): domain Eukaryota; kingdom Viridiplantae; phylum Streptophyta; class Polypodiopsida; order Polypodiales; family Pteridaceae; genus Ceratopteris; species Ceratopteris richardii. Next base: position 67,831,835 of record CM035407.1, read on the forward strand.
AGAGAGAGAGAGAGAGAGAGAGAGAGAGAGAGAGAGAGAGAGAGAGAGAGAGAGAGAGAGAGAGAGAGAGAGAGAGAGAGAGAGAGAGAGAGAGAGAGAGAGAGAGAGAGAGAGAGAGAGAGAGAGAGAGAGAGAGAGAGAGAGATGTGTTTTTGGCATATGAAACACAAACATTGCCTAGAGCATACCTATCTATCTATAAAAGTCCCTGATTATGACATGCTAGTAACATGACTATCATTCCTCTGATATCATCCTTTAATAGAAATGCTTTATACTTATTGAGCTAAGAAGTGGTTGAAGTAATCCTTTTTGGAAAAATAAATATTGAACTTGCATTGAAAGGATAGATTAACAACTAATAAAATATTCTTTTCCATCACTCCTCATTTGATTGAGTTTGTCCATATCTATATGCTATTTGACCACATGATAGAGGCACAATCAATAGAGTAGGCTTTTGCATGAGTCTTATATGTTAAAAATTGAGGACCATTGATTGGTACCTATAGAGGGAAATTTCTTATTAAAAGAACAACTTTACCTTTCATTGTTATCCTTGATCAATGTTCTAAACTTCTTCTAAGAGGGAGAAAGAATATCATGTCCATTTTTACAAAAATCCCATGCGGGTTATTGATAATGTGTGAGGATATGTGGGTTCTTCCATTTAATGGTAGTAACATGATAGAAAAAAATAGCATCTTTTGATGTGATTTAGTCCATAAGATTCTTCACTGTAAAAAACTAATGTGGATTTTGTATCCACAAATTCGATTGAGATTTATGGATCACAGATGTTAGTGTATTCTACTAGTGATGTGTGTGAACATAGGTTCACTTGGAGGCTCTTTAGGTGGTCGTTTTCCTTGGCTTTTATATACACCCATAACCCTAATGGGCTTAGTATCTATGTATGTTGCATGTTTAGTAATACAATGTGTGTTGTGCCCATGAACTTATTTTTCTTCCTTGTGTCCTTTGTAAGTTTGCTCCTCAAACTTTCATAATTGTTATTGTTGGACTCAGATGTCTGGGGGAGCATGCGAACAACACAAGGAAGAAGGAGAAGCTTAGAGCATAATACACAATACTGAATGTATTACCACTAGAATGTACAAAGATACGTAACTTGCTCAACCCATAAAAGTCACATTGGTAAAAGTCAACCAAAATCAAAGTCAAAGGATCAAAGTCAAAGTGGTCAAAGCCAAAGCATTCAAAGTCAACATGTTCAAGGTCAAGGTTAACATGGGCAAAGTCAAAGCGTTCGGGTGTCAAGGTGCACAGGTAGTGCACGATTAATTGTTCACAAAGGTCATATTTTATAGAAAGTTGGTTGCAGGGTGTAGAGTGTCCTTCCATAATTTCTCTAAGGTTCAAAGTGTTTTAAAGTGTTTGGAAGGTTCAGGTGAACCCTCTCTTAGGTGCACAATTGAAGAACTAAAAGGCAAAATGTGAAGGTATGTGAAGCGGCAGCGTACGAAGAAGTGAAAGTATGACCCCCCATTCAAAATTTTGTATTGTCCTACTAAAGTCACGAAAGGACAAAACAGGGGCTCGTTGGCTGCCCACTTTTGGAGACAATCTTGGAACATCAAAGTGAGCACCAAGATACTCTAACAGTTAGGAGCGTACGTGAACTGACACTCAAATCAAGGCAAGGCATTATTCTTGAGGAGACTAAGCAAGGTGAGCATAGTCTAGACTAGGAGAGAAGTGCAAGAGTCATATAGTGAGTGCACGTGACATAGAGAGCCATTGCAAGGTGCAAGAAGAGTGACTTAGATTGTATGCAGAGAAGGTGAAACAAGGAATAACAAGAGTTCCAAAGTCCCATTGAAGGTGCGCGTCGACAGAAGGTGTCCATCCCTCCCCTTATTGGAAGCTTGGTACAAGGTGTGCACAAGGGCAAGCTTGGAGAAGGTGGAGGTCTGGTGCAGAGGTCGGCGACAGATTCTAAGTACTATGTAATCTTGTTTCATGAGCATTATTTAAACTTTGGCATATTGTGTAGAGCATTTGTCCTATGTACAAGCTTTTATTCTTCTCTTCCTAATTGATCAAAAGCTTCTGGTGTCATCAATTCTCTTATTCTCACTCTCCATTCTCCTACAAACACTCAACTCCCTTTCTGCACAAGAATCTCCCAACAAAATTTGGCATGCCCGATGGGACCTAAGGAGGCTTGAATATAGGAGGAGCAATATTTTAGTGTGGGAGAAGCATTATTCAAGTGCCGATAGTGCTACAGTGCTACTTCATTGGGTCAAGAGGTAAATCTTCTTATTAATTATCTCAGCCTAAAATTCATGATTTGTCAAATGGTGATATCATTATTACTTCAGGCATTTTATGTCATGGGTTGTATAAGTTCATAGACTATGAAAAATCTATGAATGATTCAGCATGTGCAGTACATGATTTTCACGCTTTATTAGAAACAAGCCTTTGGCATGCATGCTTTGGTCATCTGAATTTTTCTAGTTTGCTACACCTGCAAAGATCTGAAATAGTCTCCTCTTTGCCCAAACTTGAGGCACCTAGTAAACATGTTTGTGAAGGCTATATTTTGGGCAAAATGTAGCATTTCTCATTTCCAAAAGATGGTTCAGTTCGAGCTAGCAGTGCATGATGGATGCTGACGACAACTCATGGACTGCCACAGGTCTTCAACAACCTAGTGACACATTTGCACTTATGACAAGTAGTTTGTTGGTATACTAAGTAATGGTAGGAGCAAACTGGTTATCCAATAGCTATAAAAGGTATGAAATTTCTCTTACAAGTAATGTATTTCTCTAAATACTACATTCCTCAACATCATAGAACAAGCTTGCAACTACCATATCATCAAAGGTTGTCAAGCTTCTATGATAAACTAATGAAGGATCCAAGCTCCTGCCTATGTCTTTTTTATTAAGCCATTGAGCTACGTGAATGTTTTTGATATCTTTTTTGCTATTTTCATCACCTCCTTTCACTTAGTTTTCACTATCACTAAATACTCGAGATAATCCCAAGGAGGTAGTTACATAAAGATCTTTCCTAAATCTTCCTACTATGTCATGATTTGAAATGGCAGTGAGCTACATTTCTAGCTTGAAGAATGGTAGCATTTTGGCCTTGAAGATTGTAAACCTATTGCCCCTCCTATGGAGATAGGCTTCGATTGAGTCATCATGATGCTGGAGATGCATTTGATGCTGTTCTCTATCAACAAGCTCTTGGATGCTTGATTTACTTACGCATTGCTCAGCCATATATTTTGTTTGCTATCTCAGAGATGAAGGTTTATGCATTGCCCACGTGTCAAGCACTGGTAGGCGGTTAAGCGCATCTTTGGCTACTTGAGTGGTACCCGGCGACTTGGATTGTTTTATCCCAAGGGGGATCACTACTGCCATATTTACATGCTTTTTCTGACGTTGACTACGCTCGTCACTATGACACTCATGTGTCCACTAGTGCATATCTTGGTTGAGCAAGAAGCAACCTACTATGGCCACTTCTAGTTGTGAGGCTTAGTATAGGGAAACTTTCATAGTGACTGTTGAGTGTGTGTGGCTCAGATGCCTTATGGTTGATTTGGGTGTTGGTCAGTCTTTTGCCACCACCATCTTCACTGATGGTCAGAGCACATTGGTGGTTGCGAGGGACCTTGTGTTCCATGCTCGGACTAAGCACATTGAATTGCACTATCATTATGTCAAGGAGAGGATCTTTTCTAGAGAGATCAACTTAGCATATGTGCCCACGTAGGAGAAATTTGTAGACTTTTCACAAAGGCTCTGCCTAGGGAGTAGTTTGAAGCTTTCCAGAAAGCTTTGGGCTTATTTCATTTTGTGGATTGGTTCCACATAACTTGGCACTTCTTTATACACGAGTGCCATCTCCATGTTCACCGCATCACTCCTAGGGAGGATTTGTTGAAATATTTAGGTAGTGATTTCTATTAACACTAGAACCTTCGGGGTACTTTTTTCCCTCTTTAGGAGGTTTTTCCCCCTAGATTGTATATATGCCTATTGCCCTAACGGGTCAGTTATCTTTGTACATTCTAGTGGTAATGCATTCAGTATTGTGTGTTGTGCTCCAAGCTTCTTCTTCCTCCTTGTGCTATTTGCATGCTTCTGTAGACCTCAAACTCCAACAAGTTTCCCTATTGAAAGCTTGGTTGAAATTTGTACTTCAATTGGTATACTATGATCCGTTGTTTCTCATGTGTTGATTGTAGGCTTAGTGGGCCATGCATGCCTTGAGGTATTCCATGACTTATTGGTGGGGCTTTGTGACTGGCCCCATGGGGGATTATGTCCAAACCCCCTAGAAAAGCAAATATTTTTTTGGCTATGTCCATACATGGTGATGGGAGATTGGTGTTTGAGATTACTTTACCTCCTCTTTTGTTTCCATCCCATGCACCATGTTTGGAAACTTCTTTTCTTCTGATCGTTAAGATTCAAAATCTCAAAGGATACTTATAATATTCATGCATATGTTTCATGATCAAGACCTAGGTGCAAGAATAAAGATCTTTTATTTGAAGTTGGAAGAGGTTGCAAACTGTATGAAATTTCTTAAGAAACTAGTTTTTGTAGTCCCTCTTCCATTCTCCTCTTCACACATACCTTGTGTAGCTTAAAAAGCAATTGAGGTTTAATGAGAAAAATATATTAGATTTTTTTTTTTTCATGATTAAACTTCTTAAGATTATCCATGCACCTCATGAATAGAGGCAAAGCTCTATGTACATTCATGCAATGCTTCTTTTTTCTTGATGGATCATGTTTTTTGAACTTATGATAGATTTAAGACCAATCGTCAAGGTTACTGCTTCATGAAGATATTCATCTTTTATGGTTTTGTGACTTCCCCATGTAGGGATTGTGTCCAAATGACATCATCAAAACTGAGGATCTGCCATGAAGCTTGGCAATTTTAGCACATTTTGGTGATCTTATTCCACACTTGCAACCTTCTTCTTCTCTTACCTTTATTGATGATGTCAAAGTCTAGGAGGGGAAGAGAGTTCAATGGTGCTACTTGGAGCATGGAGGTGCATGATGGTGGTTGGTGATGGTAGGAAGACACTAGAAGATGTGGGACCTTGGTGGACGGCTCCTAAATTTCCTTTCTATATGAGTTTTCCCATGAAAACTATCCCTTACTCTTCCTTGGATAATTCCACATGAAACCTATCCCTTAGAAGTTAGGAACTTCTTTTTTGTATTAAGCATTCCTTTTTTATATTATTAGATTTGAGCTCTTTTTGTATATGTGCAAAAGTTCTCTCTATCTACAAAGATCCCTTTTTTCATTCCCACTACCTTATATTATCTCTTTTTTATTTTAGCACATGTGGTCTTTTGACCACACATTCTTCATGTATCCATCCTCTCCTCTTCTATATAAGAAGAGGTATTTGATGTATTATTGGTCCCTTGGGCAAGGTCTCATGGCCCCTATTGGGAATAGGATGAAGGTTTCATTTGGTGTTTACTCATTGCCTTATGTTGTTAGCGTTGGTCTTGTGTGTGTAGATTTAGCTTGGTGTGCATGGGTGTGGGAGTGATTGCATTTGCTCAAAGCTATGTGTGTCTTGAAGACACTCTTGATATATTTAGGTAGTGATGTGTGTGAACACACAAGGACCGCTGGGGCACTTTCTTCCCTGTTTAGGAGGTTTTTTTCCCCCGGCTTGTATATATGCCTATTGCCCTAATGGGCAACTTATCTTTGTATATTTCTCTAGTAATACATTCAGTATTGTGTGTTGTGCTCCAAGCTTCTTCTTCTTCCTTGTGTTGTTCGGGTGCTTCCGCAGACGTCTAACTCCAACAATTGGTATCAGAGCAAGTCATCGCTTTATCTAGGGCACCGTCGACACTCCTCTGTTTGTAGTCTCAAAGTCGGACAAATTTTGGTGAGCATACTCAGCATGTTTTCGAGATCAAAATCGCAAGCTAAGCTCGTTTCGGCCTCCGAACACACTATCGCAACACTTGTGCAGGCTATTTTGTCTTTTTGTGCCAAAGGTATATACCAGTTTCTGTTCGTCAATATAAGCGTCTCGAAGTCTGCTACAGGTCTAGCAGAATTCATCTAGGCAGTTCTGTTCAACTTTTTGAGACACAATCAATTTTTTGCATCAAGGTATTTTAGTCACCGGCCATGGCTGAAAGCAGTGATGTATTCTGTATGTTGGATTTTGAGGATAAGTTGGATGGTACCAACTACCCGTTATGGGCTTATATGATGCGACATGTGTTGGTTGCAAAAGGACTGTGGACCATTGTGTAGGGTGTCGAAAAACGTCCTATCACACCTGTAACTGTTACAACTGCAGGTACTGAAGTTGATACAGAAGGTGTCGAAGATGATGATATTCTGCATATTCCTATTCGTACTACGGTTTCTGTTGCACCTACTGCAGAGCAGATTTGCTGGGATGGCAGAGATGTCCAGACACATGCATTGATAGCTTTGTCTGTCAAACGTGCCATTATTCCTTACATTCGCTCTTGCAGAACAGCTAAGGATGCTTGGGATACACTTACCACATTGTACCAAGCTAGGAATGAGGCTCGTGTTGCTTACCTCCAAAAACAATTGGAGAGTGAGCACATGAATGAAGGTGATTCTATGGATAGTTTCCTAACGAAGATCAAAGACTTGAAGGAACAATTGATTTTCTGCTGATGAGGTTATACCAAATAGCTCACTTGTGCAGACCGTTCTGAATGGTGGTCTTCCTGATTCATATCAGAGTTTTGCTTCTACTCTTTGGTTGATGATGAAAGGAAATCCAAATGCCTTATCATTTGAGGAGTTAGTCTCTGTTCTGTTGCAGGAAGATCAGTCCAGGCAGAACAGTTCCATTATGCGAGTTGCAGATCAAGCTTTCCTGGTTAGTTAGAAGGGCAAAGGAAAATGGAGCTCTTCAACTAGTAAGCAGAAATCCGCTAATTTTGCATATTCGAAGAAGGAAGATGAAGATGAGAAGAAATCAGAAAAGCAGATTGTAAGTACTGTAAAGGGAATGATCATATCATAAAGAACTGTCCAAAATCGGCTGCTAAAGAGGCAGGAATGGTTGTTGCAGAGGCCTCTACACCAAAAACCGAGTCTGCTAATCTTGTGCAGGAAGAAGAATGGGCGTTTACTACTGTCTGCAGTTTTGACCCATCTTCTCATGAGCAGTGCATGTCTGCGGTAGACTCAGATGTTTGGTATTTTGACAGTGGGGCGACCAAACATATTACCTCACAGTGCAGTTTCTTCTCTTCACTCGAGCCTGCCCCTACAGGGAATACTGTTACATGTGCCAACAACTCCTCTTATCCTGTTATGGGAGTTGGTAAGATCATTTTGACTACTGCTGATGGTAGTTCTTTCACTTTGCCAGATGCTTTATTTGTGCCAGGGATCAAGAAGAACCTGTTATCAGTGTCTGCATTAGCCAAGATTGGCTTGATTGTGAAATTTGTTGATGACAAGTGTACAGTTCATGATCTGCCAAATGGCGATGTGATTATTGCTTCTGGCATTTTATGTCGTGGACTGTATAAGCTCATAGACTATGAAAGATCTGTAAATGATTTGGCATGTGTAGTAAATGATTCTCAGGATATGTCAGATGCAAAGCTTTGGCATGCACGCTTTGGTCATCTGAAATTTGCTAGTTTGCTACGCCTATGGAAATCTGAAATGGTGTCCTCTTTGCCCAAACTTGAGGCACCTGAAAAACATGTTTGTGAAGGCTATATTTTGGGCAAAATGCAGCATTCTTCCTTTCCAAAAGATGGTTCAGTTTGTTGATATATTTAGGTAGTGATGTGTGTGAACACGCTAGGACCGCCGGGGCACTTTTTTCCCTCTTTAGGAGGTTTTTTTTCCCTCGGCTTGTATATATGTCTATTGCCCTAATGGGCTACTTATCTTTGTACATTCTCTAGTAATACATTCCGTATTGTGTGTTTTGTGCTCCAAGCTTCTTCTTCTTCCTTGTGCTGCTCGGGTGCTTCCGCAGACGTCTAACTCCAACAATTGGTATCAGAGCAGGTCGTCACTTCATCTAGGGTGCCGTTGACACTCCTCCGTTTGCAGTCTCAAAATCGCACGAGTTTTGGTGAGCATACTCAGTGTGTTTCTGAGATCAAAATAGCTTCGTTATGTGGTGCCAAAATCACGATCTGAGCTCATTTCAGCCTCTGAACGCACTATCGTAGCGCTTGTGTAGGCTATTTCATCTTTTTGTGCCAAAGGTATATACCAGTTTATGTTCGCTAGTATAAGCATCTCGAAGTCTGCTACAAGTCTAGCAGAACTTGTCTGGGCAGTTCTGTTCAACTTTTTGAGATACAGTCAATTTCTTGCATCAAGGTATTTTAGTCACCGGCCATGGGTGAAAGCAGTGATGTATTCCATATAATGGCTGTTGAGGATAAGTTGGATGGTACCAACTACCCATTATGGGCTTATATGATGCAACATGTATTGGTTGCAAAAGGATTGTGGAACATTGTGCAGGGTGCTGAAAGACGTCCTGTTACACCTGTAACAACAGGTACTACAAATACAGGTGCTAGAGCTGATGAAGATGGTGTTGAAGATGATATTCCACAGATTCCTGTTCGTGCTGCTGTCTTTGGTGCACCTACTACAGAGCAGATTTGTTGGGATGGCAGAGATGCCGAGGCACATGCATTGATAGCTTTTTCTGTCAAATGTGCCATTATTCCTCATATTCGCTCTTGCAGAACAGCTAAGGATGCTTGGAGGATATACTTACCACATTGCACCAAGCTAGGAATGAGGCTCGTGTTGCTTACCTCCGAAAACAGTTGAAGAGTGAGCACATGAATGAAGGTGATTCTATGGACAGTTTCCTAATGAATGTTGATATATTTAGGTAGTGATGTGTGTGAACACACTAGGACCACCGGGGCACTTTTTTCCCTCTTTAGGAGGTTTTTTTCCCCCGACTTGTATATACGCCTATTGCCCTAATGGGCTACTTATCTTTGTACATTCTCTAGTAATACATTCAGTATTATGTGTTGTGCTCCAAGCTTCTTCTTCTTCCTTGTGCTGTTCGCGTGCTTCCACAGACGTCTAACTCCAACAATTGGTATCAGAGCAGGTCGTCGCTTCATCTAGGGTGCGGTCACACTCCTCCGTTTGCAGTCTCAGAATCGCACCAATTTTGGTGAGCATTCTCAGCATGTTTTCGAGATCAAAATTGCTTTGCTTTGTGGTGCCAAAATCGCGATCTGAGCTCGTTTCGACCTCCGAACGCACTATCACAGCAATTGTGCAGGCTATTTCGTCTTTTTGTGCCAAAGGTATATACCAGTTTCTGTTCACCAGTTTAGGCGTCTCAAAGTCTGTTATAGGTCTAGCAGAACTCGTCTAGGCAGTTCTGTTCAACTTTTTGAGATACAGTCAATTTTCTGCATCAAGGTACCAACTACCCATTATGGGCTTATATGATGCAACATGTATTGGTTGCAAAAGGATTGTGGAACATTGTGTAGGGTGTTGAAAGACGTCCTGTTACACCTCTGACTACAGGTACTGCAAATACAGGTGCTTGAGCTAATGAAGATGGTGTCTAAGATGATATTCCGCAGATTCCTGTTCGTGCTGCTGTTTTTGCTGCACCTACTGCAGAACAGATTCGCTGGGATGGCAAAGATGCCCATGCACATGCATTGATAGCTTTGTTTGTCAAACGTGCCATTATTCCTCATATTCGCTCTTGTAGAACAGCTAAGGATGCTTGGGATACACTTACCACATTGTACCAGGCTAGGAATGAGGCTCCTGTTGCTTACCTCCGAAAACAGTTGGAGAGTGAGCACATGAATGAAGGTGATTCTATGGAGAGTTTCCTAATGAAGATCAAAGACTTGAAGGAACAATTGATTTCTGTTGATGAGGTTATACCAGATAGCTCACTTGTGCAGACCGTTCTGAATGGTCTTCCTGATTCATATCAGAGTTTTGCTTCTACTCTTCGATTGATGATGAAAGGCAATCCAAATGCCTTATCATTTGAGGAGTTAGTCTCTGTTCTGTTGTAGGAAGATCAGTCCAGGCAAAACAGGTCCATTATGCGAGTTGCAGATCAAGCTTTCCTAGCTAGTCAGAAGGGCAAAGGAAAATGGAGCTCTTCAACTAGTAAGCAGGAATCTACTAATTTTGCATATTCAAAGAAGGAAGATAAAGATGAGAAGAAATCAGAAAAGCAGAAATTGTTTTGTAAATACTGTAAAGGGAATGATCATATCATAAAGAACTGTCCAAAACTCGCTGCTAAAGAGGCAAAGAAGAAAGAAGCTGGAATGGTTGTTGCAGAGGCCTCTACACCGAAAACAGAGTCTGCAAATCTTGTGCACTAAGAAGAATGGGCGTTTACTACTGTCTGAAGTTCTGACCCATCTTCTCATGAGCAGTGCATGTCTGCAGTAGAGTCAGATGTTTGGTATTTTGATAGTGGGGCAACCAAACATATTACCTCGTAGCGCAGTTTCTTCTCTTCACTCGAGCCTGCCCCTACAGGGAATACTGTTACATGCGCCAACAACTCCTCTTATCCTGTTATGGGAGTTGGTAAGATCATTTTGACTACTACTGATGGTAGTTCTTCCACTTTTTCAGATGCTTTATTTGTGCCAGGGATCAAAAAGAACCTGCTATCAGTTTCTACATTAGCCAAGATTGACTTGGTTGTGAAATTTATTGATGACAGTTGTACAGTTCATGATCTTTCAAATGGCAATGTGATTATTGCTTTTGGCATTTGATGTCGTGGGCTGTATAAGCTAAAAGACTATTAAAGATCTGTAAATGATTTGGCATGTGCAGTAAATGATTCATAGGCTATGTTAGATGCAAAGCTTTGGCATGCACGCTTTGGTCATCTGAATTTTGCTAGTTTGCTACGCCTGCAGAAATCTGAAATGGTGTACTCTTTGCCCAAACTAGAGGCACCTGGAAAACATGTTTGTGAAGGCTTTATTTTGGGCAAAATGCAGCATTCCTCCTTTCCAAAAGATGGTTCAGTTCGAGCTACATAGAAATTGTAGCTTGTACATAGTGATGTCTCTGGTCCTATGCAGACACCCTCTTTTAGAAATTACCTTTACTTCGTGAATTTTATTGATGATTTTTCAGGCATTCATGGGTATATCCACTCGAAGCAAAGTCCGAAGTGTTCATGTGCTTTAAACAGTTTTTGGTTTTGGCCGAAAATCTGTCAGCATGTAAAATGGGCACCCTCCATTCTGATCGAGGGGGGGAATATATGTCTTCTGAATTTAATGCATTTATGGCTGAACCTGGGATAAAACACCAGTGTACAATGCCGTATACACCTCCACAGAATGGAGTTGCTAAAAAAAAGAATAGGTCACTCATGGAGATGGCGAGGTGCATGGTCAAGAATGAGGCTTTACCACATAGTTTCTGGCTTGAGGTTGTCATGTGTGCAACATATGTACTAAACAGGTGTCCCACTAAAGCGCTGCAATCTATCACTCCATGTGAGGCTTGGCATGACCGCAAGCCATCTCTTGCCCATCTGCGTGTTTTTGGTTGTTTGGCATATGCACTAGTGCCTGAACAACATCGCAGAAAATTGGATGATAAGACTGTAAAATGTATTTTTGTTGGGTACAGTTCTGAAAGTAAAGGGTATCGTCTGTATCATCCATAGACTAAATGCATTCTGGTTAGCCATGATGTTGTCTTTGTGGAAGATGCTATTCAGCCATTGCTTTCATGTACTAAGGAGACATTTGTTAGCTCCAAAGACATGTATGATACTTTGATGCCTCTTTTTACAGGTGGACAGTCTAGTGCTAGTCCTAATGAGGCAACTTCTCAGCCTTTGCAGGTTTCATATGATGATGCAGATCATTCCATTTCTGATGCAGATTTACATGATGCACTTGTTGATGAGAGAGCTGATAATGAGCATGCTAAAACTATGCAAAAATGGCTGGTTCAGACTTTGCGTGATAGCAAATTAGATGCACTTTTGTCATATCGTACTCGTTCAGGCTCTCATAGTGCCTCCTTTGCAACAAAATGCTATGCTATGGCTGCATCTAGTCTCTGTGATGAGAATGAGCCTCTTTCTTTTGATGAAGCACAAAATTCAGAAAATTGGATGGCTGCTATGCAATCCGAACATGATGCTATAATGACGAATGGTACATGGTCTTTATGTGACTTGCCTAGTGGCAAGAAGGCCATTGGCACTAAGTGGGTATACAAGCTGAAGCGTAAACCTGATGGTACAGTTGACAGGTATAAGGCTAGGCTTGTTGCAAAGGCTTATGCACAGGAAAGAGGCATTGATTTTGATGAGACCTTTGCACCTACATGCCGTATGACTACTGTTCGGAGCATTTGTGCACTTGCATCCCATCATGGTTGGAATGTACATCAGTTGGACATTAAAACAACATTTCTGAATGGTGACTTGCATGAAGAAGTGTATGTTTTTAAGCCCCGTGGCTTTGTACACAAAGGGCATGAAAACCAGGTGTGCAGGTTAAAGAAGGCATTATATGGTTTAAAGCTAGCACCACGTGCTTGGTATGAGAAGATACATGCCTATCTGATTGCACATGGGTTTGAGAAGAGTCCAACTGAAAGCACCTTATATGTTGAGCGTGCTAATGATGTGCTTCTGATCATTGTTGTCTATGTTGACGACATGCTGCTCACTGGTCCTATTGAGAAGCATATTGCTGATTTGCATGCCTCATTTGAGATGTCTGATTTGGGGCATTCGCATGACAATTTGGGCATTCAGTTTATGCAAGTTGATGGTGGAATGGCTTTGTGTCAAACGAAATATATTGACACATTATTGTAGTGTTTTAGCCTTGAGGACTGTAAGCCTATTGCCACTCCTATGGAGACAGGTTTACGATTGCGGTTTCATGATGCTGGAGATGCATTTGATGCTATTCTCTATCAACAGGCTGTTGGATGCTTGATTTACTTATGCATTACTTGGCTAGATATTCAGTTTGCTGTCTCACAGATGAGCAGATTTATGCATTGCCCAGGAGTCAAGCATTGGAAGGCGGTTAAGCGCATCTTTCGCTACTTGAGTGGTACTCGGCTACTTGGGTTGTTTTATCCGAAGGGGGGATCACTACCGCCAGATTTGCATGCTTTTTCTGACTCAGATTGGGCTGGTTTCTGTGACACTCGTGTGTCCACCAGTGGTTTTTGCTTCATGCTTGGTAGCTCATGTATATCTTGGCTGAGCAAGAAGCAGCCTACTATGGCCACTTCCAATTGTGAGGCTGAGTATAGGGCAGCTTTCACAGCGACTGTTGAGTGTGTGTGGCTCAGACGCCTTATGGCTGATTTGGGTGTTGGCCAGTCTTCTGCCACCACCATCTTCACTGACAGTCATAGCGCATTCGCAGTTGCGAGGAACCCTGTGTTCCATGCTCGCACTAAGCACATTGAGGTGCATTATCATTATGTCAGGGAGAGGTTCTCTGCTGGGGAGATCAGCTTGGCATATGTGCCCACCCAGGAGAACATTGCATACCTTTTTACAAAGGCTCTGCCTAGGGAGAAGTTTGAAGCTTATCACAAAGCTTTGGGCTTGCTTCCTTTTGTGGAGTGATTTCCACATAGCTTGGCACTTCCTTATACATGAGTGCCAGATCCTTGTTCACCACATCACTCCCAGGGGGGATTTGTTGATATATTTAGGTAGTGATGTGTGTGAACACACTAGGATCGTCGGGGCATTTTTTTCCCTCTTTAGGAGGTTTTTTTCCCCTGGCTTGTATATACGCCTATTGCCCTAATGGGCTACTTATCTTTGTACATTCTCTAGTAATACATTCAATATTGTGTGTTGTGCTCCAAACTTCTTCTTCTTCCTTGTGTTGTTTGCGTGCTTCTGCAGACGTCTAACTCCAACAACGAAGATCAAAGACTTGAAGGAACAATTGATTTCTGCTGATGAGGTTATACCAGATAGCTCACATGTGCAGACCGTTCTGAATGGTCTTCCTGATTCATATCAGAGTTTTGCTTCTACTCTTCGTTTGATGATAAAAGGCAATTCGAATGCCTTATCATTTGAGGAGTTAGTCTCTGTTCTGTTGCAGGAAGATCAGTCCAGGCAGAATAGGTCCATTATGCGAGTTGCAGATCAAGCTTTCCTAGCTAGTCACAAGGGCAAAGGAAAATGGAGCTCTTCAACTAGTAAGTAGAAATCTGCTAATTCTGCATATTTGAAGAAGGAAGATAAAGATGAGAAGAAATCAGAAAAGCAGAAATTGTTTTGTAAGTACTGTAAAGGGAATGATCATATCATAAAGAACTGTCCAAAACTAGCTGCTAAAGAGGCAAAGAAGAAAGAGGCTGGAATGGTTGTTGCAGAGGCCTCTACACCAAAAACAGAGTCTGCAAATCTTGTGCAGGAAGAAGAATGGGCGTTTATTACTGTCTGCAGTTTTGACCTATCTTCTCATGAGCAGTGCATGTCTACACTAGACTCAAATGTTTGGTATTTTGAGAGTGGGGCAACCAAACATATTACCTCGCAGTGCAGTTTCTTCTCTTCACTCGAGCTTGCCCCTACAGGGAATACTGTTACATGCACCAACAACTCCTCTTATCCTGTTATGGGAGTTGGTAAGATCATTTTAACTACTGCTGATGGTAGTTCTTTCACTCCGTCAGATGCTTTATTTGTGCCAGGGATCAAGAAGAATCTGTTATCAGTTTCTGCATTAGCCAAGATTGGCTTAGTTATGAAATTCGTTGATGACAGATGTTCAGTTCATGATGGCGATGTGATTATTGCTTCTGGCATTTTATGTCGTGGGCTGTATAAGCTCATAGACTATGAAAGATCTGTAAATGATTTGGCATGTGCAGTAAATGACTGTCAGGCTATGTCAGATGCAAAGCTTTGGCATGCACGCTTTGGTCATCTGAATTTTGCTAGTTTGCTACGCCTGCAGAAATCTGAAATGGTGTCCTCTTTGCCCAAACTTGAGGCACCTGGAAAACATGTTTGTGAAGGCTGTATTTTGGGCAAAATGCAGCGTTCCTCCTTTCCAAAAGATGGTTCAGTTCGGGCTACACAGAAATTGCAGCTTGTACATAGTGATGTCTGTGGTCCTATGAAGACACCCTCTTTTGGAAATTACCTTTATTTCGTGACTTTCATTGATGATTTTTCCAGGCATGCATGGGTATATCCACTCAAAGCAAAGTCCGAAGTGTTCATGTGCTTTAAACAGTTTTTGGTTTTGGCTGAAAATCTGTCAGCATGTAAAATGGGCACCCTTCGTTCTGATCGAGGGGGGGAATATATGTCTTCTGAATTTAATGCATTTCTGGCTGAACGTGGGATAAAACACCAGTGTACAGTGCCATATACACATCAACATAATGGAGTTTCTGAACTGAAGAACGGGTCTCTCATGGAGATGGCCAGGTGTATGGTCAAGAGTCAGGCTTTACCTCATAGTTTCTGGCTTGAGGCTGTCATGTGTGCAGCATATGTACTGAACAGGTGTCCCACTAAAGCACTGCAGTCTATCACTCCATATGAGGCTTGGCATGATCGAAACCCATCTGTTGCTCATCTGCGTGTTTTTGGTTGTTTGGCATACGCATTAGTGCCTAAACATCATCGTAGAAAATTGGATGATAAAGCAATAAAATGTATTTCTATTGGGTACAACTCTGAAAGTAAAGGCTATTGTCTGTATCATCCACAGACTAAACGCATTCTGGTTAGCTGTGATGTTGTTTTTGTGGAAGATGCTATTCAGCCATTGCTTTCATGTACTAAGGAGACATTTGTTAGCTCCAAAGACATGTATGATACTTTGATGCCTCTTTTTACAGGTGGACAGTCTAGTGCTGGTCCTAATGAGGCAACTTCTCAGCCTTTGCAGGTTTCATATGATGATGCAGATCATTCCATTTCTGATGCAGGTTTACATGATGCACTTGTTGATGAGAGAGCTGATATTGAGCAGGCAAAAATTATGCCAAAATGGCTGGTGCAGACTTTGCGTGACAGCAAATTAGATGCACCTTTGTCATATCGTACTCGTTCAGGCTCTCATAGTGCCTCCTTTGCATCAGATTGCTATGCTATGACTGTGTCTAGTCTCTGTGATGAGAATGAGCCTGTTTCTTTTGATGAAGAATAAAATTCAAAAAATTGGATGGCTGCTATGCAATGTGAATATGATGCTATAATGAAGAATGGTACATGGTCTTTATGTGACTTGCCTCCTGGAAAGAAGGCCATTGGCACTAAGTGGGTATACAAGCTGAAGTGTAAAGCTGATGGTACAATTGATAGGTATAAGGCTAGGCTTGTTGCAAAGGGTTATGCAGAGGAAAGAGGCATTGATTTTGATGAGACCTTTGCACCTACATGCCGTATGACTACTGTTTGGAGCATTTGTTCACTTGCAACCCATCATGGTTGGAATGTACATCAGTTGGACATTAAAACAACATTTTTGAATGGTGACTTGCATGAAGAAGTGTATGTTTTTCAACTGCATGGCTTTGTGCAGAGTGGGCATGAAAACTAGGTGTGCAGGTTAAAGAAGGCATTATATGGTTTAAAGCAAGCACCACGTGCTTGGTATGAGAAGATACATGCCTATCTGGTTGCACACGGTTTTAAGAACAGTCCAACTGAAAGCACCTTATATGTTAAGCGTGCTAATGATGTGCTTCTGATCATTGTTGTCTATGTTGAGGACATGTTGCTCGCTGGTCCTATTGAGAAGCATATTGCTGATTTCAAGGCTGATTTGCATGCCTCATTTGAGATGTCTGATTTGGGGCCTTTGCATCACTATTTGGGCATTCAAATTATGCAAGTGGATGGTGGAAAGGCTTTGTGTCAAACGAAATATATTGACACATTATTGCAGCGTTTTGGCCTTGAAGACTGTAAGCCTATTGCCACTCCTATGGAGACAGGTTTACGATTGAGTCTTTATGATGCTGGAGATGCATTTGATGTTGTTCTCTATCAGCAGGCTATTGGATGCTTGATTTACTCATGCATTACTCAGACAGATATTCAGTTTGTTGTCTCATAGATGAGCATGTTTATGCATTCCCAGGAGTCACACATTGGAAGGCGGTTAAGCGCATCTTTTGCTACTTGAGTGGTACTCGAATACTTGGGTTGTTTTATCCCAAGGGGGATCACTACGGCCAGATTTGCATGCTTTTTCTGACTCAGATTAGGCTGGTTGCTATGACACTCGTGTGTCCACCAGTGGTTTTTGCTTCATGCTTGGTAGCTCATGTATATCTTGGTTGAGCAAGAAGGAGCCTACTGTGGCAACTTCCAGTTGTGAGGCTGAGTATAGGGCAGCTTTCACAACTACTATTGAGTGTGTGTGGCTCAAACGCGTTATGGCTGATTTGGGTGTTGGTCAGACTTCTGCCACCACCATCTTCACTGACAGTCAGAGCGCATTGGTAGTTGCGAGGAACCCTGTGTTCCATGCTCATACAAAGCACATTGAGGTGCATTATCATTATGTCAGGGAGAGGTTCTCTGTTGGGGAGATGATCTTGGCATATGTGCCTACGCAGGAGAACATTGTAGACCTTTTCACGAAGGCTCTGCCTAGGGAGAAGTTTGAAGCTTTCCGCAAAGCTTTGGGTTTACTTCCTTTTGTGGAGTGATTTCCACATAGCTTGGCACTTCCTTATACATGAGTGCCAGCTACTTGTTCACCGCATCACTCTCAAGGGGGATTTGTTGATACATTTAGGTAGTGATGTGTGTGAACACACTAGGACCGTCGGGCACTTTTTTCCCTCTTTAGGAGGTTTTTTTCCCTCGGCTTGTATATACGTCTATTGCCCTAATGGGCTACTTATCTTTGTACATTCTCTAGTAATACATTCAGTATTATGTGTTTTGTGTTCCATGCTTCTTCTTCTTCCTTGTGCTATTCGCGTGCTTCCACAGACGTCTAGCTTCAACATAGTTCGGGCTACTCAGAAATTGCAGCTTGTACATAGTGATGTCTATGGTCCTATGCAGACACCTTCTTTTGGGAGTTATCTTTACTTCGTGACTTTCATCGATGATTTTTCAAGGCATGCATGGGTATATCCATTGAAGGCAAAGTCCAAAGTGTTCATGTGCTTCAAACAATTTTTGGTTTGGCTGAAAATCTGTCAGCATGTAAAATGGGCACCCTCCGTTTTGATCGAGGGGGGGAATATATGTCTTCTGATTTTAATGCATTTCTAGCTGAACATGGGATAAAACACTAGTGTAGAGTGCCATACACACCTCAACAGAATGGAGTTGCTAAACAAAAGAACAGGTCGCTCATGGAGATGGCGAGGTGTATGGTCAAGAGTCAGGCTTTACCACATAGTTTTTGGCTTGAGGCTGTCATGTGTGCAGCATATGTACTGAACAGGTGTCCCACTAAAGCGCTGCAGTCTATCATTCCATATGAGGCTTGGCATGACCACAAGCCATCTGTTGCTTATCTGCGTATTTTTGGTTGTTTGGCATATGCATTAGTGCCTGAACAACATCACACAAAATTGGATGATAAAGCAGTACAATGTATATTTGTTTGGTACAGTTGTGAAAGTAAAGGCTATCGTATGTATCATCCACAAACTAAACGCTTTTTGGTTAGCATTGATGTTGTTTTTGTGGAAGATGTGGTTCAACCATTGCTTTCATGTAATAAGGAGAAATCTGTTAGCTCTAAAGACATGTATGATACTTTGATGCCTCTTTTTACAGGTGGACAATCTAGTGCTGGTCCTAATGAGGCAACTTCTCACCCTTTGCAGGTTTCATGTGATGATGAAGATAATTCCATTTCTGATGCAGATGTACATGATGCACTTATTGATGAGAGAGCTGATATTGATCAGGCAAGAACTATGCCAAAATGGCTGGTGTACACCTTGCGTGACAGCAAATTAGATGCACCTCTATCATATCGTACTCGTTCAGGCTCTCATAGTGCCTCTTTTGCATAAGATTGCTATGCTATTGCTGCATCTAGTCTCTGTGATGAGAATGAGCTTGTTTCGTTTGATGAAGCACAAAATTCAGAAAATTGGATGGCTGCTATGCAATCTGAATATGATGCTATAATAAAGAATGGTACTTGGTCTTTATGTGACTTGCCTCTTGGCAAGAAGGCCATTGGCACTAAGTGGGTATACAAGCTGAAGCATAAACTGGATGGTATAGTTGACAGGTATAAGGCTAGGCTTGTTGCAAAAGGTTATGCACATGAAAGAGCCATTGATTTTGATGAGACCTTTGCACCTACATGCCGTATGACTACTGTTCGGAGCATCTGTGCACTTGCAGCTCATCATGGTTGGAATGTACATCAGTTGGACATTAAAACAACATTTTTGAATGGTGACTTGCATGAAGAAGTGTATGTTTTTCAGCCCTGTGGCTTTGTGCAGAAAGGGCATGAAAAACAGGTGTGCAGGTTAAAGAAGGCATTATATGGCTTACAGCAAGCACCACCTGCTTCGTATGAGAAGATACATGCCTATCTGGTTGCACATGGTTTTGAGAAGAGTCCAACTGAAAGCACCTTATATGCTAAGCGTGCTACTGATGTGCTTCTGATCATTGTTGTCTATGTTGATGACATGCTGCTCACTGGTCCTATTGAGAAGCATATTTCTGATTTTAAGGCTGATTTGCATGCCTCATTTGAGATTTTTGATTTGGGGCATTTGCATCACTATTTGGACATTCAGTTTATGCAAGTTGATGGTGGAATCGCTTTGTGTCAAACAAAATATATTGACACATTATTGCAGCGTTTTGGCCTTGAAGACTGTAAGCCTATTGCCACTCCTATGGAAACAGGCTTACAATTGAGTCTTCATGATGCTGGAGATGCATTTGATGATGTTCTCTATCAGCATGTTGTTGGATGCTTGATTTACTTATGCATTACTCGGCCAGATATTCAGTTTGCTGTCTCACAGATGAGCAGGTTTATGCATTGCCCAAGAGTCAAGCATTGTTAGGAAATTAAGCGCATCTTTCGCTATTTGAGTGGTACTCGGCTACTTGGTTTGTTTTATCCCAAGGGGGGATCACTACCGCTAGATTTGCATGCTTTTTCTGACTCTGATTGGGTTGGTTGTTATGACACTCATGTGTCCACTAGTGGCTTTTGCTTCATGCTTGGTAGCTCATGTATATCTTGGTTGAGCAAGAAGCAGCCTACTGTGGCCACTTCGAGTTGTGAGGCTGAGTATAGGGCAGCTTTCACAGCGACTCTTGAGTGTGTGTGGCTTAGATGCCTTATGGCTGATATGGGTGTTGGTCAGACTTCTGCCACCACCATCTTCATTGACAGTCAGAGTGCATTGGCAGTTGGGAGGAACCCTGTGTTCCATGCTCGCACTAAGCACATTGAGGTGCATTATCACTATGTCAGGGAAAGGTTCTTTGCTCGGGAGATCAGCTTGGCATATGTGCCCACATAGGAGAACATTGCAGACCTTTTCACGAAGGCTCTGCCTAGGGAGAAGTTTGAAGCTTATCACAAAGCTTTGGCCTTACTTCCTTTTGTGGAGTGATTTCCACATAGCTTGGCACTTCCTTATACATGAGTGCCAGCTCCTTGTTCACCGCATCACTCCTAGGGGGGATTTGTTGATATATTTAGGTAGTGATGTGTGTGAACACACTAGGACCGCCGGGGCACTTTTTTCCCTCTTTAGGAGGTTTTTTCCCCCTCACTTGTATATACGCCTATTTCCCTAATGGGCTACTTATCTTTGTACATTTCTCTACTAATACATTCAGTATTTTGTGTTGTGCTTTGAGCTTCTTCTTCTTCCTTGTGCTGTTCGCGTGCTTCCGCAGACGTCTAACTCCAATAGACACTTGTTACATGATGATGTACATGTCATTTCTTACATCCTTGCTATCCCACTTTGAGGAATCTCTCCCTTCCATGCAAGGATATTTGGGTCAATTACTCCCGTTATGATCATAAGTACATGGTTGGGGGACATACTTAGGCATCTATCATGTGTGGTTTTTCATGGGAAATATTTACCTCAATCATCATACTTAACTTATCCTTCTATTCTTTGTAAAATTTGAGTTAAAAAGGTTTTAGGATTGCTTCAACATGGTATTAAAGCCAACATTTAAGCATTTGTGCATGTAAGCTACTAAAGATAGAGGAAGGTAGAAATTTCATTCCACATGGAGAATAAGGATATCTATAGAATTTTCATTCACACATGGAGAATAAGGATATCTATAGACAATGTGAGTGCAGATGGTGAGAGAATCCTTCTCCTCCATCTTTACATAATTGCCTTAGTGGAAAAAAGCTTCTTATACCTCCCATAAGCACTTAATTTTCCACAAGTGGGATAACAAGAATCTTGTCTAGAGTTTTTTGAGGGTCTACATGAGAATTTGAGGAATTCCATCACTATCTATAGGATCCATTTCTAGATATTAAAGAAATTTCAATCTTCTGAATATCCCTATGGTTGTGAGAAGGTTAGGAGCAATTCAAGAATGTTTGGGCTGAAGTCAAAGGATACATGGAGAGATTGTTATCTTGACTATCGAGACTTTCCATATCTCTTTTATATTTCCCCTTCAATTGACCAATCCTCTTTTAGTGTGGGAAGAGCTAGTCATCACTTCAGTAGTGGGTTCCACTACTTCTAAATTCTGTATTTATTTTATAGATATCCATATCTTAGGGAAATGAAATAAGTTAGACTATTGTTAGAGGAGGTATAAAAATATAACCCTTGTACTTAGCCCTCCCCCATGGCTAGATACATTCATGTCTCTACTTTCGAATAGTTTGTCGATGTTCCAAGGAGGGCCTCTGCCTGTACCACCATCAACATTTCTTTGTTTCTTGATTGTTCTTATTGGTGGTTGATTTTTTCTATTCTTTGCTAGTACTTCCTTCAACCTCCATCCATTGGCGTTGGTTTTGTGCACCTTCCTTCACACATCCATAAGTTGGTTACTACCATTCTTGAACTTTGTCTTGATAAAAAAGGCCATTCCCATCCTAGTTGGAACTTTTTATATTTTTTTAATCAAAACTATTATCATACATTAGAAGAAGAGTTCCTTATATTAACCCTTTATCCTTTAATTTTTTGTTGAATTCCTACCTCTTTTTCTATGTTTGATTGATGTAATGCCCTATTGCAAGATCTCTTTTATAGGTCTATAAGAATCTTTTGTATTACCTGTTACTCACTTATGGGTACATGAGATACATGAAAGGCAATGAGTTATATGAATAAATTTAACTAGTATACTAGAGATTTTTGAGTGAAATTGATGAACCAGAAACTTCAAGAAGTGGAGAACTTAGAAGGTCATCAAGACACAAATGGCACCCTACAAGGTATAGCTATGAAACTTCTTTTTTGACTACTAAAGACTATGCTTACATGGTGAAGGCATATGAAGAACCTTCTACATATGAAGAGGCAAAAGGTAAGGAAAATTGGGAGAAAGCTATGCAGGAAGAGTATGATGCATTGATGGAGAATGAGACAAGGATTTGGTTTCTAAACCAAATAGTCAGAAGATTATTGGATGCAAATGGGTCTACAAGACAAAGAGGTATGTAAATGGAAGTGTGTCTAGGTATAAAACTAGACTTGTTGTGAAAGGATATGCTCAGACATATGGTATAGATTATGATGAAACCTATAGTCCTGTGGCAAAGATGACAACCATCAGGACACTCATAGCCATTGCTGCATGTAAAGGTTGGAGACTATGTCAATTAGATTTGAAGAATGCTTTTTTAAATGGTTACATTTCAGATGATGTTTTCATGGAGCAACCAGAAGGGTTCAAAGACAAAAGGTATCCAGAGTATGTATGTAAGCTCAAGAGAGCTTTGTATGGTTTGAAGTAGGCCCCAAGGGAATGGAATTATAGACTTGTGAAGTTCTTGAAGGAGCTTGGTTTCCAAGTATCTAAAGCAGATAGTAGCTTACTTGTCAAAGCAAGTGATGATGGGCTCATTTACATGTGCATATATGTTGATGACATAATTCTTATAGGTATAGATGAGAAGGGTATACAAAGCCTCAAGAAACAAATGGAGAAAGAGTTCAAGATCACTGACTTGGGAGATTTGTCATATTTTTTGGGCATGGAGATTTTATATACTCAACAGGGAGTATATGTAACTCAAGAAAGGTATTTGAAGAACTTATTAATCAAGTTTAAAATGGAAGATTGCAAGGGTAGCACCTACTCCAATGGAGGTGAATCATAAGTTGAGCAGATGTGGAGGAGAAGAATTCAAGGACATGAAGCTTTATTAGGGTTCGGTAGGTAGCTTAATTTATGCTACATTAACGAGGCCTGATTTGTCATATGCAGTTGGAGTGTTGTCTCAATTCATGCATTGTCCTAGGAAAGAACATTGGGTTGCAGGATGAAGAGTGTTGAGATACATTAAAGGTACATTCAGGTTTGTATTATGGTTTTACATCAGATACAAACATCAAGATATATAGTGATACAGATTGGGCAGGTAATCCTGATGATAAGAGATCAACTTATGGATACTTGTGTTATGTGGGAGATAAGCTAATCTCTTGGTGTTCTAAGAAGCAACACAGAGTTGCTTTATCATCTACAGAGACAAAGTATAAAGGTATGGTTGAAGCTACAAAGTAAGTCATATGGTTGAAAACTCTCATGAAGAGTTTTGACATCATTCAGAGTACACCCACTATTCATGGAGATAATATGAGTTCATTGTATCTAGCTGCTAATCTTGTTTTTCATGCCAAGACTAAACATATTGAGATTCATTATCACTTCTTAAGAGAGAAGGTGATTGATAAGGAGATTGAAGTCATACATACTTCAACAAAAGATCAGATTGCGGATATGCTAACTAAAAGCTTGGATGGACCAAAGCTACAAAGATTCAAAGACATGGCAGGCATAAAGAAGATAGAAAAAACCTCAATTGATGATTGATGGGGAGCTGTTGGTGCATGACAACGATCAATTGATGTGTTGGACAAAGATTTGAAGTCAAAAAAAGAAGCAAAGATCAATACATGATTATTAGAGTTAGAGTATAATCAGAGAATAAAGGCTTGTATATATATGTACATTAAATATGCTTATACTTTTGGAATGATAACGAGTTTGTACATAATACCTATATGTACAAATAGAAAAGTCGAGGCATGTATGAGAGATGATGGATTAGAAGTTGAGAGAGCCATTAGACACTTTAGAAGTGAAGTAAACATCTCTCATCATTCAGATGTAAATTTTCTGAGTAAAGGAAAAAGTTGCGCCCGATATTTTGCTGTGTTCTCCTTCTGTGCTTGATCATTTCAAGAATCCTTTTGTAGATGTCTAAGTCCATAGTTATGCATCTACGGTTGAGATTTGAGAGCCTAATTGTAAACAAGCTGAGAGAATTATGAGTAGGAACATTTGTATGTGTAAAAGTATTGAGTGTCTTTTGAAACATGTGCGATCTCGATGGTCAAAGAATTGATCAGGTCTCAGTGCACAATGTAAAGTTTTGCACAAATGAGGAGTCAAAATCTAAGTTGGAAGGTAAGCTATCTATGGCTAAAAGCATTTGCATAAAAGGATTCTAGTTTGGGAGAACTATGTGTTAGAAGTTGTAGGTGTCAAAATCGACTCTACAAGAGAACAATTTTAGACATAAGTGGATTGTTTAGATCATTTCTCAAGATCTACTAAGTCTTTTGAGATGCTTTAACTTGGAGAAGGTGCGTGATCATTAGCCAACATGTTATACAAAGTTTCATAAAAAACTTTACACATTTGATTAGTCAATGAGTGAGTTATGTGCAACAGACGTTTCTAAGAAATGACTCTCTTCACAGTTAGTTCAAAATTTTGATAATCTGATATTGATCCTCCAAATTGGTAAAGGTTTTGCGTTATTCTTGATATAGAAGTGTTCTAACATCAAGGATAGCTTGTTCTTTTAGAGATTAACACTCTCCATCATCTTAAGTGGTAGCCCTCTAGGTAAGTTAGTGGGAAAAACATGTCTGAATTCAAACATAAGATCTTTAAAACATTTAACAACACACTCTTGCAAGAAAGAATAGTAAAAAGTCCTGTCCATATTTACATTTCTAGCATGAAAATATACATCAGATGAAATGTCTATACAATGCTCAAAGTCCTGACTATACAATAAAAAGATCTCCTGTACATGCTGAAAATGACAAAGACTATACAACTCTAAAGATGAGATGAGAAGTGCACTAGGTACATCTCTCTCTCTCTCTCCCTATATACAAAATTTACTTCCAATTCTTTCAAACTCAAGAGTGTTGTTTTGATACCTATGTTTAAGTGTGTCTCCCAACCCCCATAACCACTCTCTTCCTAACACAATGTTTATCGTCTCCATATTCATAATTTGGATGTCCATATGATTAGTATAATCCAACATCTTGACTTCCAAATTGGATACCATTGTATCCCATATCCTCTTGTCTTCCCCTTGCATCATAAATACTATTTATTTATGTGCACTAGGCTATTGGGGAATCTTTAGATTTTTGACCAGAGCATAGGTTATGAAGTTATGAGTGGTAGAGTCATCTATCATGACCCACACTCTGGTTTTGTATACACTACCATGAAGTTTAACCAAGTCATGTGGTCCAAACTGAGTTGACCACAATGACTGAGTCAAACAACATGTGTGCACCATATCCTCATGCATCACCTCCACTCCCTTGTAGCTAGAGCTGCCATGAATAGGAAGTGTTTGCACTAGGTGGACCACCTTTTTGCCCTTATCAGGGCCGTACTACTCTCTAGTCCTCTCTTCTTTTCTTCCACCTTCTTGAGTGGAGAGTTCCACTACGAATGGCTAGGAGACAAACACCTAAAGCACAAGTTCTCTCTCTTGGACCTCTCAAACTGCTTGGTAGGTGACCTAGGCCCTTGAGATCTCTATTTCTTAATAAAGATTTTTTTTTTCCCTAATGGAACTTTCTTCTTCAACTTAGTCATGCTAAGAGATTTAAGGGGCTGATCCGTCTCCATAGGAGTATACTGAGGACGGGTATGGTCCTCATAATTATGGGCATACTTGATTGCCTCCTCAAGTCTCTTAGGTACATTTCTTCTTACCTCTCTCTTGATGGCTTTATCTAAGCCCCTAACAAACCCTCTTGTTTTTTGAAAGATATATAATCCCTTAAGTTTCAAAATGATCTCCCTATAGCGGGATATGTAGACCATTAGAGGCCCACCTGTCTAGGTGATCCTATCCCATGTTGGTGCAGGGCAATCAACAATTGATGTTTTGATGAAGAATTGAAGCCAAGGACTGAAGAAAAGATCAAGCTATGAAGCATGAAGGAAGTGCATATCCAGAAGTTGAATATATGTACACATATGTACATTAATTCAGAGATAGTTCACTTATACTTTTGTATAGTCAGGAGCTTGTAAATATTTGCATATATATACAAGGAAAAATGTCGGGGCAAATATGAGAGAGTGTAGAATACAAGAATTCAGTAGAATTAGAAGTGATTAGACTCTTGAGGAGTATGAAGATTAGCTCTCTCATCAAGATGTAAAAGTTCTCTAGTAATGAAGCAAAATTACGCCTGATGTTTTTGTGTATTCTCCTTCTGTGCTTGATCATTTCAAGAATCCTTTTATAGACATCTAATTCCATAGTTAATGAGTCTATGGTTAAAGTTTGAGAGCCTAATTGTAAACAGGCTGTGAGAATTATGAGTAGGAACATTCTATGTGAAAAAGTGGTCACTGTTTTCTGAAGCAGGCGCAAAATTTGATGTTAATGTTTTGATCAGTTCTCCTTCCACAGTGTAAAGTTTTGAGAAAGCAAGCACTCAATCTTTAAGTTGCAAGGTAAGCTACCTATGGCTAAAAGCATTTGCATAAACGAGTTCTAGATTGAGAGAACCAAGTGTTAGAAGTTACACGTGTCTGAGTCGACTTCTCTGAAGAACAATTTTAGACGTAGGTGACTTGTTAAGTCCATTTCTCAAGATCTATTGAGTCTTTTGGAATGATTTAACTTGGAGGAGGTGCGCAAACTATAGGGGACACCTTGTGCAAAGTTTTATAAACAAATTTACACATTTGATAAGTCAATGAGAGAGTTATGTGCAATAGACTTTCTGTAGAAACTTCTTCTTCACAGTTTATCCAAAATTTTCATTGAGCCTCTAAATTAGTGAAGGTTTTGAGTTACTCTTGATATAGAGGTGCTCTAAATTCAAGAGTAGCTTGTTCTTTTGGAGATTAACACTCTCCATTTGTGGTATCAGAGCAGGAAGTATCAAAATTGAAGGAAGGAGGACCTTGACTGCTGCAGTTGTAAAGATTTCAATATCTGAAGGCTCGAAAGGTGAAAGCTTGAGAGAAAAGCTTGAGAGAAAAGCTTGAGAAGGAGGCCATACGACATCAAGGAAGACAAAAGGAACATCATTCGAAGTAAAGGTACATCTATTACTCATAAAGTTTGAAGAATTGAATACACATGTGAAGAAAGGATGGAAGATTCTCTTCATATAGAGAAAATGGATAGAGAAAACTATCCAGCATGGTCTATGAGGATGGAAGCTCCTCTCATGAGCAAAGATTTGATAGGATACATCACAAGTGAAGAATAAAAGCCTCAGTTCAGAGATCCTAGTGTTCCAACTAGGGAGGAATTATCAGATTTGAAGATTTGGATGAAAAGAAATGCTCAAGCTAGGAGCATTATCTATATGGCAGTTAATGATTACTTGCTACCTCACATTAGAGGTCTTGAAAGATCAAGTGATATATGGAATGCTTTGGAGGAGCATTTCCAAAACACCACAAAGTCAAGGAAGGCATCTTTGTGGGCAGAATTTACTACATTCAAGAAGAATGCCTCTCAATCCATCTCAGAGTATGTAACAAGGATGAAGGACATTGCAGATGCATTAGGAGCAGTTGATGAAGACATTGAGGAGGATAAACTGGTAAGGAAAATCCTTACAGGTTTGAGAGGTGATGACAAATGGAAGCCATTCATTTTGTCTACTGGATTATCACTTGATCATTTCACTCCTGATTTAAATCAGTTGCTAGGACATATGCTAACCTTTGAGCAGGATGCCAAAGGTGAAAGTGATAAGAGTGCAGGTCAAGCAATGTATTCAAAGGATAAGAAGAAGAATAGTAAAGGGAAGCAACAAGCAAATGAAGATGAAGGCACAACTAGCCAAGCCAACTTCCTAAGAGAAAGAGGAGGTGGCAAAGGAAGAGGAAGAGGCAGGAGTAATAAAGATGGAGTCAAAGCTTGTTGGATTTGTGCTAAGACAAACCACTTAGCTAATGATTGTTGGCATTATACTCAGAGTAATGGTGGATATAATCAAAATTTTAATTCAAGAGGAAGAGGTGGCAAAAATCAAAGAGGTAATTTCAGAGGTAGAGGTAGTAGAGGTTACTTTGGAAGAAATGCAAGTAGAGGATTCCAAAGTCAACAATACAACAATACCTACTACAATTATGATTCAGATCAGAAGGAGGATTCAACATTGATAATGAATGCAACTTGTGAAAGGCAAAGTCAAGACCAAAGAGTTTTCTACATTGACTCAGGGTGTAGCAATCACCTGAGTGGCAACATAGCTTTGATGAATGATTTGGAGAATAAGGTAACTAATCATATAGTTCAAATAGGTGACAATACAAAGCATAATGTGAAGTCAATTGGATCAGTGAAGGCCAAGGATGGTAGTACTCTCTTGAGTAAGGTTTTGTATGTTCGTACAATTCCTAAGAATCTGATAAGTGTAGGACAAATTGTTGAAAAAGGTTATGAAGTTAGATTCACTAATGAAGGAGTTTTTGTGGAAGACCCTAGCAATGGGTATAAACAAATTGTTTCACGGAAGAAAGAAGGAAGATTGTTCACATTGAAGATCCAAGGTAATTGTTAAAGAAACACTCACGAATTTGACGCAACAGACAAAGAGAGAGAAATAGAATCTTCCGGAAGATCAGTGCACAGGTGTACAATATGAGAAGTTAGTGCACGGTGTACGCATAACAGAGCAATTAACCGCGGCGGGCGCGTAAGGCACGCATAACGTAAATTGAAGAGTGACAGCACAGAAGAGCGCCAAAGAAAAGTGTATATATATACATCAAGGGTTTGAAAAATAAAGAGGAAAAAAAGCACAAAGGCAAACAGGAGAGAGGAGGAGAGGAAGAGAATAGAGACGAGATATAGCAGATGCGCAGAGACGCAGAGTCATAGATAGAAGACGCCATAGACCGCGTATGTAGAAGAAGACGCCAGAGATCGCGTATGTACAGATGAATAACACAAGCCTGAAGTGTCGGGTTTTTCATCTGAGAGAGATGGTAATAAGAAACTACTCACAGTAGGAGAGTTTCTGTAACTTGAGCAAGAAGAGGCCAAGCTTACTTGTATACATCTTCTCTAATTGAAAACACATGTTCATGTGGACGTCTGCGCGCAATCTTTACTTGTGAAGAGTCTGAAGTTATTTCGTGTTTCGGTAGAAAGTTTCGTTTATCGTTAACTGTCACGACTCGTTACTAAACGTGCTTCAGTACCTTCTCTGTAAACGCATGTTTCAGTTTACTCAGTAAACATATTTCAGTATTTTCCGGTCAGTTACAGTTTTCAGAAAACAAGTTTTCCGGTAGAACAACGAAGTATAACTCACAGTAGAGTTCGAAGCTTTGTATGAGAGATAGCTCATCTTGTAGCTAGACGTCTCAACTTTAAGCTGATCACAGTTTCCGGTGAAATGGAGATGTACACACAGTACAAAAGTTAACCGGAAAGTAGCACTTTAGAACTGTGAAGTTTCCAGAAGGAAGTTCATTCGGTGAAGGAAGTTCACACATTACTTCCTTACTTCACATAAGTTCATCTGAAGCAATTACGAGCAGAACTAAGTTTATTCCGGTGAAATTCCGGTAAGATTTCGGTGATGTTCCAGTGACAGTCCGGTGAAGTTCCGGTGGAACCTGTGTCGCAGAATAACACAGTTAAGGCAACGTTAATTAGGCTGAGCTACTGTTGATTACAGAGGTGTTCTGAATCACTCTAGTTTAGCATCCTATTGTGGTGGCGCGGCATTTTCCGCAGGCCTGACAGAGTTCAAGCCTTGCCGCGACGACCACCATCGGCGACATCTGAGCGAAAGATTATCGCCAACAGTAATGTTGGTCATGTCTTGTATACCTATGGAGGACATAAGATCTCTGAGTTAGATCTTTGGCACAAAAGGCTTGGACATTTCAATGAAAGAGGTATTAAAGATATGGTTAACAATGGTTCAGTGCTTGGATTGCCTAATGTTGCAGGTCAACATATGACATACAGATGTGAGGCATGTCAATTAGGTAAAGCTCATAAGCAATCTTATTCCAAGCATGGTTTTATGTATTCAGAAAAGCTTGAATTGGTACACACAGATGTGTGGGGACCATCAAAGGATTTTGGTATCAATGGTTCAAGGTATTATGTGATTTATGTTGATGATGCTACCAGATGCATCACTATATATGTGATCAAAGATAAATCAGAGGTATTCAATACATTCAAACATTATCATGTGTATGCAGAGAGAATTACAGGTCATAAGTTGAAGAGATTAAGGTCAAATGGAGGGGGAGAGTATCTCTAATGAGTTCAGTGATTAATTATGGAATGCAGGTATAATGAGAGAGGTTACTTGTAGGTACTCTCCTCAACAAAATGGTGTAGCAGGGAGGAGGAATAGAACTCTTGTTGAGTTTGCAAGATCCATGATGAAGGAGAAAAATTGCCAAAATTATTTGTGGGCCGAGGCTGTAAATACAACAACATATTTGGTTAATAAATTACCATGTAAAGCTTTGCAGGGTATGACACCATATGAGGCATGGTGGGGTAAGAGACCTACTCTAGATCATTGCAAAGTATTTGGATGTTTGGCATATGCATATGTGCCATCTCAATTGAGGCATAAATTGGAGCCTAAAGCTGAAAAATATGTGTTTATTGGATATGATGATAAGTAGATGGGATATAGGTTGTGGAGTCCATCCACAAAACAATTCCTTGTATCTAAGGATGTTACATTTGATGAGCAAGGTACTTGGTATGCAGGTACAATCAATATTTATGTAGGTGATGAAGAAATTGTGGATCAAAAGAAAGGTAAATCAAAGGTTCAGATATTTGATGAAGAGAAGAACAATGAAGTACAGGTTGAAGTTGAAGAAGTGCCAAGATTTGATTCAGAAACCTCAAGAAGTGGAGAACTCAGAAGGTCAACAAGACACAAATGGCAACCTACAAGGTATAGCTATGACACTTCTTTTTTGGCTACCAAAGATTATGCTTATATGATAAAGGCAGATGAAGACCCTTCTACATATGAAGAGGCAAAAGGTAAGGAAAATTGGGAGAAAGCTATGCAGGAAGAGTATGATGCATTAATGGAGAATCAGACATGGGATTTGGTTCCTAAACCAAATAGTCAGAAGATCATTGGATGCAAATGGGTCTACAAGACAAAGAGATTTGCAGATGGAAGTGCGTCTAGATATAAAGCTAGACTTGTTGTGAAAGGGTTTGCTCAGACATATGGTGTAGATTATGATGAGGCCTATAGTCCTGTGGCAAAGATGACAACCATTAGGACACTCATAGCTATTGCTGCATGTAAAGGTTGGAAATTATGTCAACTAGATGTGAAGAATGCTTTTATAAATGGTTAAATGGTGTTCAAAGAAGCAACACATAGTTGCTATATCATCTACAGAGGCTGAGTACAAAGGTATGGTGGAAGCTACAAAGGAAGTGATATGGCTAAAGACTCTTATGAAGAGTTTTGACATCATACAGAGTACACCCACTATTCATGGAGATAACATGAGTTCATTGTATTTAGCTGCTAATCCTGTTTTTCATGCTTGGAATAAACATATTGAGATTCAGTATCACTTTCTAAGAGAGAAGGTGATGGATAAAGAGATTGAAGTCATACATACTTCAACAAAAGATCAGATAGCTGATATGCTAACCAAAAGCTTGGATGGGCCAAAGCTACAGAGATTCAAAGACATGGCAGGTATATAGAAGTTAGAGAAAACCTCAATTGATGATTGAGGGGGAGCTGTTGGTGCAGGGAAATCAACAATTGATGTTTTGATTAAGAATTGAAGCCAAGGACTGAAGAAAAGATCAAGTTATGAAGCATGAAGGAAGTGCATATCCAGAAGTTGAAGATGTGTACACATATGTACATTAATTCAGAGATAGTTGACTTATACTTTTGTATAGTCAGGAGCTTGTAAATATTTGCATATATATACAAGGAAAATGTCGGGGCAAATATGAGAGAGTGTAGAATACAAGAATTCAGTAGAATTAGAAGTGATTAGACTCTTGAGGAGTATTAAGATTAGCTCTCTCATCCAAATGTAAAAGTTCTCTAGTAATGAAGAAAAATTGCACCCGATGTTTCTGTGTATTCTCCTTCTGTGCTTGATCATTTCAAGAATCCTTTTATAGACATCTAATTCCATAGTTAATGAGTCTATGGTTAAAGTTTTAGAGCCTAATTGTAAACAGGCTGTGAGAATTATGAGAAGGAGCATTCATATGTGAAGAAGTGTTCACTGTTTTCTAAAGCAGGCGCAAAATTCGATGTTAATGTTTTGGTCAGTTCTCCTTCAACAGTGTAAATTTTTGAGCAAGCAAGCACTCAATCTTTAAGTTGGAAGGTAACCTACCTATGGCTAAAAGCATTTGCATAAACGGGTTCTAGATTGAGAGAATCAAGTGTTAGAAGTTACAGGTGTCTGAATCGACTTCTCAAAAGAATAGTTTTAGACATAGGTGACTTGTTAAGTCCATTTCCCAAGATCTATTGAGTCTTTTGGAATGATTTAACTTGGAGGAGGTGCACAAACTATAGAGGACACCTTATGCAAAGGTTTATAAAAAAATTTACACATTTGATAAGTCAATGAGAGAGTTATGTGTAGTAGACTTTCTATAGAAACTTCTTCTTCACAGTTTATCCAAAATTTTCATTGAGCCTCTAAATTAGTGAAGGTTTTGAGTTACTCTTGATATAGAGGTGCTCTAAATTCAAGAGTAGCTTGTTCTTTTGGAGATTAACACTCTCCATCATCCCACTCATCCTAGTTCCTCTCATCCTCATTCTCAGGAAGAAACTCTTTCAAAAAAAGGGTTTCAAACTGAGCGTAGTCCATAGGGATAGAGTTCACCTCCTTGAGACTCATCCACTGCACATGCCAAGCGAGAGACTTGCCTTTAGCACACAATACTCAAGTGGGGTGCCCTTCACTTGATGCACATGATTCCACTTTTGCAAAAGAGTGTAGATTGCAGCCTTGTTTCTCTCATAGTCATCCCCCATAAAGATAGGTGGCTTCAATTCTTTCAAGAGGGGAGCTTCCCCAGAACTCTCTCCTTTGTGCTTACTAGGAAAAGAAGAATCTTTCTTAGCTGTATCTACAGGAAAAGAAGGAGTTTCTCTTTCCCTCCTAGCTAGGAAAGAGGTGACATGTATCTCAAGTGAGATCATTTGAGACTTGAGTTGCTCAATGAGAGAGGTCACACTACCTATGTCTCTCTCTAATCTAAGGGTTTGTTCTTTTAACTCTGCAAATTTTTCATGCGTAACAAACTCATCGAGGGGTTCCTCATAAGTATACTCTTCTTGTTGTGGCCCTTTCCCCTCTAGTTTTCTCTCGACTTCTTGCTCAAGCTCTACCTCTTCCATCCTATGGTCAAGGTCCTCTAGTTGTTCTTTAGATGGAGAAGTGTGTTCTAAGATTTTTTTGCCCTTGGAATCCATATTTCACTCCCCCCGTTTACTAACTAGAGCATGCAAAAAGAATGGAAGTAAAATTAAATATGCAAGAAAGAAGAGAAATATGATACGAGAGCACTTCCCTGATACAAATTGAAGGCTCCAAAGCAAAATTGAAGCAATCTTTGAAGCATGAAGGCGTTGATCTTCAATTCTTGCTAGGCCCAAATGAAAATTCAAAATTTCTTGCTGGCTCAAGGAGGTTCTAGTGACCAAAAACCAGCAAGAACGATGCCAAAAACATATAGCAATAGCCTCAAATGAGCAAATTGAGTCAAACTGAAGCACTTTTGAGTTTTTCTAGCCCTTCTCAGCCCAAAATAGTTAGTCCAACACGTGTGCTTCAAAGATATGAAGCTACTCCAAGTGAAAAAAATTGATTCACATGACAAATGATGAAAAACTAGGTGTGTAAGTAACCACCCAATTTCTGACGAAGCACTGCAGAGGAATTCTAGTTGATCAAGAATTCTCGAAATCAATCATCATTTATTGTGAAGCGGTAGCTTCATAACGTGACAAAGATTTCTCAAATCAAATGTCGAGTCTATTGATATATTTAGGTACTGATTTGCGTGAGCACTCTAGGACCGTCAAGGCACTTTTTTCCCTCTTTAGGAGGTTTTTTTCCCTCAACTTGTATATACGCCTATTGCCCGAATGGGCTAGTTATCTTTGTACATTCTAGTGGTAATACATTCAGTATTGTGTGTTGTGCTCCAAGCTTCTTCTTCTTCCTTGTGCTGTTCACGTGCTTCCGCAGATGTCTAACTCCAACAAATTGGTATCAAAGCAGGTCATCGCTTCATCTAGGGTGTTGTCTACACCTCTCTGGTTGCAGTCTCGGAATTGCACAAAATTTTGTAAGCATACTCAGGGTGTTTGAGAGATCAAAACAGCTTCACTGTGTGGTGTTGAAATGGCGATCTGAGCTCATTTCGACTTCCAAACACGCTATCATAGCGCTTGTGTAGGCTATTTTGTCTTTTGTGCCGAATCTATATACTAATTTCGGTTCGTCAGTATAAGCATCTTGAAGTCTGGTATAGGTTTAGTAGAATTTGTCTAGGCAGTTCTGTTCAACTTTGTGAGATATAGTCAATTTTTTGCATCAAGGTATTTTAATCACTGGCCATGGCTGAAAGTAGTGATGTATTCCGTATGTGGGCTGTTGATGATAAGTTGGATGGTACCAACTACCCGTTGTGGGCTAATATGATGCGTCATGTATTGGTCGCAAAAGGATTGTGGAATATTGTGTAGGGTATTGAAAGACGTCCTATTACAACTCCGAATACAGGTACTGCAAATACAGGTGCTAGAGTTGATGGAGATGGTGTCAAAGATGATGATATTCTATAGATTCTTGTTCGTGTTGTTGTCTCTATTGCACCTACTATAGAGCAAATTTGTTGGGTGGTAGAGATGCTCAGGCCATGCATTGATAGCTTTGTCTGTCAAACATGCTATTATTGCTCACATTTGCTCTTGCAGGACAACTAAGGATGCTTGGGATACACGTGACACATTGTACCAGGGTAGGAATGAGGTTTGTGTTGCTTACCTCCAAAAACAATTGGAGAGTGAGCACATGAATGAAGGTGATTCTATGGAAAATTTTCTCACAAAGATCAAGGATTTGAAAGAACAATTGATTTCTGCTGATGAAGTTATACCAGATAGCTCACTTGTGCAGACCGTTGTGAATGGTCTTCCTGACTCATATCAGGATTTTGCTTCTACTTTTTGGTTGATGATGAAAGGCAATCCAAATGCCTTGTCATTTGAGGAGTTACTCTCTGTTTTGTCGCAGGAAGACCAACCTAGGCAAAATAGGTCTATCATGCGTGTTGTAGATCAAGCTTTCCTGGCTTCTTAGAAGGGCAAATGTAAATGGAGCTCTTCTACTAGTAAGCACAAATATGCAAACACTACACATTCAAAGAAGGAAGACAAAGATGAGAAAAAGCCAGAAAAGCAGAAATTGTTTTGCAAATACATAAAGCAAATGATCATGTAATCAAGAGCTATCCAAAACTGGTTGCTAAAGAGGCTAAGAAGAAAGAGGCCGGAATGGTTGTTGTAGAGGCCCCTATACCAAAAACAGAGTCTGCTAATCTTGTGCAGGAAGAAGAATGGGCATTTACTACTATTTGCAGTTTTGACCCATCTTCTCATGAGCAGTGCATGTCTGTAGTAGACTAAGGTGTTTGGTACGTTGATAGTGGGGCGACCAAACATATTACCTCGCAGCACAGTTTCTTCTCTTCACTCAAGCTTGCCCCTATAGGAAATACTGTTACATGCACCAACAACTCCTCCTATCCTGTTCTGGGAGTTGGTAAGATCATTTTGACTACTGCTGATGGTAGTTCTTTCACTTTATCAGACGCTTTGTTTGTGCTAGGGATCAAGAAAAATCTATTATTAGTTTTTGCATTAGCCAAGATTGGCTTGGTTGTGAAATTTGTTGATGTCAGATGTACAGTTCATGATCTTTCAAATGGCGATGTCATTATTGCTTCTGGCATTTTATGTTTTGGGCTATATAAGCTCATAGACTATGAAAGATCTGTAAAAGATTTGGCATGTGCAGTACATGATTCTCAAGCTATGTCAGATGCAAAGCTTTGGCATGCACACTTTGGTCATCTGAATTTTGCTAGTTTGCTACGCTTGCAGAAATCTGAAATGATGTCCTCTTTGCCCAAACTTGAGGCACCCGGAAAACATGTTTGTTAAGGCTGTATTTTGGGAAAAATGCAGCATTCTTCCTTTCCAAAAGATGGTTTAGTTCGTGCTACTCAAAAACTACAGCTTGTACATAGTGATGTCTCTGGTCCTATGCAGACACCTTCTTTTGGGAACTATCTTTACTTCATGATTTCATCGATGATTTTTCTAGGCATGCATGGGTATATCCATTGAAGGCAAAGTCCGAAGTGTTTATGTGCTGCAAACAAAATCTGGTTTTGGCTAAAAATCTGTCAGCATATAAAATGGGAACCCTCCGTTCTGATCGAGGGAGGGAATGCATGTCTTTTGAATTTCATGCATTTCTGGGTGAACGTGGGATAAAACATCAGTGTATAGTGTCGTATACACCTCAACAAAATGGAGTTACTGAACGAAATAACATGTCACTCATGGAGATGGCGAGGTGTATGGTCAAAGGTCATGCTTTACCACATAGTTTGTGGCTTGAAGCTGTCATGTGTGTAGCATATGTACTTAACATGTGTCCCACTAAAGCACTGTAGTCTATCACTCCATATGAGGCTTGGCATGGTTGCAAGCCATATGTTGCTCATCTGCGTGTTTTTGGTTGTCTGGCATATGCATTAGTGCCTGAACAACATCGCAGAAAATTGGATGATAAAGCAATAAAATGTATTTTTATTTGGTATAGTTCTGAAAGTAAAGGCTATCTTCTGTATCATCCACAGAATAAACACATACTCATTAGCTGTGATGTTGTTTTTGTGGAAGGTGCTATTCAGCCATTGCATTCATGTGCTAAGGAGACATCTATTAGCTCCAAAGACATGTATGATACTTTGCTGCCTCTGTTTAGAGGTGGACAATCTAGCGCTGGTCTTAATGAGGCAACTTCTCAGCTTTTGTAGGTTTCATGTGATGATGCAGATCATCCCATTTCTGATGCAAATTTACATGATGCACTTGTTAATGAGAGAGTTGATATTGAGTAGGCAAAAACTATGCCAAAATGGCTCGTGCAAACCTCTCTCATATCATACTCGGTCAGGCTCTCATAGTGCCGCATTTGCATCAGAGTGCTATGCTATGGTTGCATCTAGTCTCTGTGATGAGAACGAGCCTGTTTGATTTGAAGAAGCACAAAATTCAGAAAATTGGATGGCTGCTATGCAATCTGAATATTATGCTATAATGAAGAATGATACTTGGTCTTTATGTGACTTGCCTCCTGGCAAGAAGGCCATTGGCACAAAGTGGGTATACAAGCTGAAGCGTAAACCTGATGGAACAATTGACAAGAATAAAGCTAGCTTGTTGCAAAGGGTTATGCGCAAGAAAGAGGCTTGACTTTGATGAAACATTTGCACCTACTTGCCAAATGACTATTGTTCATAGCATCTGTGGGCTTGCAGCTCATCATGGTTGGAATGTACATCACTTGGACATTAAACCAACATTTTTGAATGGTGACTTGCATGAAGAAGTGTATGTTTTTTAGCCCTGTGGATTTGTGCAGAAGGGGCATGAAAACTAGGTGTGCAGGTTAAAGAAGGCATTATATGGTTTAAATCAAGCATCACATGCTTGGTATGAAAAGATACATGCCTATCTGATCGCACATGGATTTGAGAATAGTCCAATTAAAAGCACCTTATATGTTAAGCGTGCTAATGGTGTGCTTCTGATCATTCTGTTACACGTTGATGACATGCTGCTCACCGGTCCCCATGACATGCATATTGCTGATTTTAAGGCTGATTTGGATGCCTCATTTGAGATGCCTGATTTGGGGCATTTGCATCACTATTTGGGCATTCAGTTTATGCAAGTTGATGGTGGAATGGCTTTGTGTCAACTGAAATATATTGACACATTATTATAGCATTTTTGCCTTGAAATCTGTAAGCCTATTGCCACTCCTATGGAGACATGTTTATGATTGAGTCTTCATGATGTTGGAGATGCTTTTGATGCTATTCTCTATCAGCAGGCTGTTGGATGTTTGATTTACTTATGCATTACTCGGCCAGATATTCAATTTGATATCTCATAATTGAGCAAGTTTATGCATTGACTAGGTATCAAGCATTGGCAGGCGGTTAAGCGCATCTTTCACTACTTAAGTGGTACCCGGCTACTTGGATTGTTTTATCCCAAAGGGGGGTCACTACTGCGAGATTTGCATGCTTTTTCTGACAGTGATTGGGCTAGTTGCTATGACACTCATGTGTCCACCAGTGGTTTTTGCTTCATGCTTGGTAGCTCATGTATATCTTGGTTGAGCAAGAAGCAACCTACTTTGGCCACTTCCAGTTGTGAGGCTGAGTATAGGGCAGCTTTCACAACGACTGTTGAGTGTGTGTGGCTCAGATGACTTATGGTTGATTTGGGTGTTGGTTAGCCTTGTGCCACTACCATCTTCACTGACAGTCAGAGCACATTGGCAGTTACGAGGAACCTTGTGTTCCATGCTCACACTAAGCACATTGAGGTGCATTATCATTATGTCAAGGAGAGGTTCTCTACTGGGGAGATCAGCTTGGCATATGTGCCCACATAGGAGAACATTGTAGACCTTTTCATGAAGGCTCTGCCTAGGGAGAAGTTTGAAGCTTTCCCCAAAGCTTTGGGCTTACTTCCTTTTGTGGATTGATTCCACATAGCTTGACATTTCCTTATACATAAGTGCTAGCTCCTTTATCACTGCATCACACTGAGGGGGGATTTGTTGATGTGTGTGAGCACTCTAGGACCATCGGGGCACTTTTTTCCCTCTTTAGGAGGTTTTTTCCCCCGACTTGTATATACGCCTATTGTTGTAATGGGCTACTTATCTTTGTACATTCTAGTGGTAATACATTCAGTATTGTGTGTTGTGCTCCAAGGTTCTTCTTCTTCCTTGTGCTGTTCGTGTGCTTCCGGAGCTGTCTAACTCCAACAGAGTCACCAAGCTATGGTCCAGAGAAGGTGGGTATGTCAAAGGTAGGAAGTGAAAGAGTAGTTCTTCATAAAGAGGTGGCTTTGGAAGGCTCAAACTGAGAACTCAGAGCCTTTTTAACTAAGGTAATGACCTATAACCCAAGTCCACAACCCATAATACATGTTTGCATCATTGCTTTTCCCAACTTCGTGATCCATTCAACAAACTTTGCTGCCCCGAAATTCACAAAATAAACTCGAAAATTTAAGTAATTACCTCCTTCTCCAACTTTTGAGCATAACCATGGAAAGATATGAGAAGAACTCAATATATCCCACACGTGGAGTTAGGGGTGCCAAAATCGGGTATATAAGAGAGAGCCTCCTCTTCACTTCTTCATCCAAGAGGGAGGAAGAAGGGAGAGAGCTTTGACTGCACTCACTGTTCTGCGCATCCATTGGGTGTCCATCTTGTGTGAAGTCATCCGTTCGTGGGCATGTGGACTTCCTTCAGTCCATCGCGTTCACATGTCGCCTGGCTCAGATACCAATATTGAGTGAATTCCTGATGAGATCCTCCATTTTTGGGGGTTTAGATGCCCAGACTTCGAGGAGAACCTGAAGATCCATCACTTAGCCACTTGGTGCATGGAGAATGATGTGTTGATAACCACCTAGCCACATGTAGCCTTTTTAATATATTCCCCTTCTCTCTCTAGTTACCCTCAAAGGCAATTACTCATGGCCTCTCACATGAGTGCCACTTGGCACTCATGTGAGTATCCTACTCTAGATATCTAAGAGGTGATTCACATCTTATTCAAATCTAATGAAGGATAGTCCATGTTACAATAATCCACCATGTAAATATACTATACACACAAATATACACAAATATAATTATTTTCATATGATATTATTTATCGAGAACAACGATTTGCTCATAAGAGTGAATCACAAAGTTACGGCAATATATGGAAATAGTATACATTCCACATAATGCTGAATGGTTCTTTAGGGAATTGTAGATATATCCTTTGGTCCGTGTAAGACATAGTAATTTTCTTATTTTCTTGGAGCTTCTTGCGGGATTATTGTCATTATCTAGGCATTACTTTAATATTTCATGTGTATTATTTTATTATTTCCTCATAGCTCATGAAAAATACAGGATTGCTCTCCTCACTTCAATGCACAACTAGAGAATATTATAATTGTTGGAGATAGATGTCTGCGGAAGCACGCGAACAACACAAGGAAGAAGAAGAAGCTTGGAGCACAAACACACAATAGTGAATGTATTACTAGAGAATGTACAAAGATAAGTAACCCATTAGGGCAATAGGCGTATATACAAGCGGGGGAAAAAAACCTCCTAAAGAGGAAAAAAAGTGCCCCGGCGGTCCTAGTGTGTTCACACACATCACTACCTAAATATATCAACAAATCCCCCCTGGGAGTGATGCGGTGAACAAGGAGCTGGCACTCATGTATAAGGAAGTGCCAAGCTATGTGGAAATCACTCCACAAAAGGAAGCAAGCCCAAAGCTTTGCGGAAAGCTTCAAACTTCTCCCTAGGTAGAGCCTTCGTGAAAAGGTCTGCAATGTTCTCCTGCATGGGCACATATGCCAAGCTGATCTCCCCAACAGAGAACCTCTCCCTAACATAGTGATAATGCACCTCAATGTGCTTAGTGCGAGCATGGAACATAGGGTTCCTCACAACTGCCAATGCGCTCTGACTGTCAGTGAAGATGGTGGTGGCAAAAGACTGGCCAACACCCAAATCATCCATAAGGCGTCTGAGCCACACACACTCAACAGTCGCTGTGAAAGCTGCCCTATACTCAGACTCACAACTGGAAGTGGCCA
The DNA here is from genome assembly GCA_020310875.1 of Ceratopteris richardii. Classification (NCBI taxonomy): domain Eukaryota; kingdom Viridiplantae; phylum Streptophyta; class Polypodiopsida; order Polypodiales; family Pteridaceae; genus Ceratopteris; species Ceratopteris richardii. The sequence continues at coordinate 67,873,331 of CM035407.1, forward strand.
CAGTAGGCTGCTTCTTGCTCAACCAAGATATACATGAGCTACCAAGCATGAAGCAAAAACCACTGGTGGACATACGAGTGTCATAGCAACCAGCCCAATCTGAGTCAGAAAAAGCATACAAATCTGGCGGTAGTGATCCCTCCTTGGGATAAAACAACCCAAGTAGCCGAGTACCACTCAAGTAGCGAAAGATGCGCTTAACCGCCTTCCAATGTGTGACTCCTGGGCAATGCATAAACCTGCTCATCTGTGAGACAACAAACTGAATATCAGGCCGAGTAATGCATAAGTAAATCAAGCATCCAACAGCCTGCTGATAGAGAACAACATCGAATGCATCTCCAGCATCATGAAGACTCAATCGTAAACCTGTCTCCATAGGAGTGGCAATAGGCTTACAGTCTTCAAGGCCAAAATGCTGCAATAATGTGTCAATATATTTCGTTTGACACAAAGCCATTCCACAATCAACTTGCATAAACTGAATGCCCAAATAGTGATGCAAATGCCCCAAATCAGACATCTCAAATGAGGCATGCAAATCAGCCCTAAAATCAGCAATATGCTTCTGAATAGGACCAGTGAGCAGCATGTCATCAACATAGACAACAATGATCAGAAGCACATCATTAGCACGCTTAACATATAAGGTGCTTTCAGTTGGACTGTTCTCAAAATCATGTGCAATTAGATAGGCATGTATCTTCTCATACCAAGCACGTGGTGCTTGCTTTAAACCATATAACGCCTTCTTTAACCTGCACACCTGGTTTTCATGCCCTTTCTGCACAAAGCCACGGGGCTGAAAAACATACACTTCTTCATGCAAGTCACCATTCAGAAATGCTGTTTTAATGTCCAACTGATGTACATTCCAACCATGATGGGCTGCAAGGGCACAAATGCTCCAAACAGTAGTCATACGGCATGTAGGTGCAAAGGTCTCATCAAAATCAATGCCTCTTTCCTACGCATAACCCTTTGCAACAGCCTAGCCTTATACCTGTCAACTGTACCATCAGGTTTACGCTTCAGCTTGTATATCCACTTAGTGCCAATGGCCTTCTTGCCAGGAGGCAAGTCACATAAAGACCATGTACCATTCTTCATTATAGCATCATATTCAGATTGCATAGCAGCCATCCAATTTCCTGAATTTTGTGCTTCATCAAAAGAAACAGGCTCATTCTCATCACAGAGGCTAGACGCAGCCATAGCATAGCAATATGATGCAAAGGAGGCACTATGAGAGCCTGAACAAGTATGATATGACAAAGGTGCATCTAATTTGCTGTCACGCAAAGTCTGCACCAACCATTTTGGCATAGTTTTTGCCTGCTCAATATCAGCTCTCTCATTAACAAGTGCATCATGTAAATCTGCATCAGAAATGGAATGATCTGCATCATCATATGAAACCTGCAAAGGCTGAGAAGTTGCCTCATTAGGACCACCACTAGACTGTCCACCTGTAAAAAGAGGCATCAAAGTATCATACATGTCTTTAGAGCTAACAGATGTCTCCTTAGTACATGAAAGCAATGGCTGAATAGCATCTTCTACAAAGACAACATCACACCTAACCAGAATGCGTTTAGTATGTGGATGATATAGACGATAGCCTTTACTTTCAGAACTGTACCCAACAAAAATACATTTTACTGCCTTATCATCCAATTTTCTCCGATGTTGTTCAGGCACTAGTGTATATGCCAAAGAACCAAAAACCCGCAGATGAGCAACAGATAGCTTGCGATCATGCCAAGCCTCATATGGATTGATAGACTGTAGCGCTTTAGTGGGACACCTCTTAAGTACATATGCTGCACACATGACAGCCTCAAGCCAGAAACTATGTGGCAAAGCCTGACTCTTGACCATACACCTCGCCATCTCCATGAGTGACCTGTTCTTTTGTTCAGCAACTCCATTCTGTTGAGGTGTATACGGCATTGAAAACTGGTGTTTTATCCCACGTTCAGTGAGAAATGCATTAAAATCTGAAGACATATATTCCCCCCCTCGATCAGAACGGAGGGTGCCCATTTTACATGCTGACAGATTTTCAGCCAAAACCAAAAACTGTTTGAAGCACAAAACACTTCGGACTTTGCCTTCAATGGATATACCCATGCATGCCTGGAAAAATCATCAATGAAAGTCACAAAGTAAAGATAGTTTCCAAAAGAAGGTGTCTGCATAGGACCACAGACATCACTATGTACAAGCTGCAATTTCTGCGTAGCCCGAACTGATCCATCTTTTGGAAAGGAGGAACACTGCATTTTGCCCAAAATACAGCCTTCACATACATGTTTTCCAGGTGCCTCAAGCTTGGGCAAAGAAGACACCATATCAGATTTCTGTAGGCATAGCAAACTAGCAAAATTCAGATGACCAAAGCGTGCATGCCAAAGCTTTGCATCTGAGATAGCCTGAGAATCATGAACTGCACATGCCAAATCATTCACAGATCTTTCATAGTCTATGAGCTTATACAGCCCACGACATAAAATGCCAGAAGCAATAATAACATCGCCATTTGATAGATCATGAACTGTACATTTGTCATCAACAAATTTCACAACCAAGCCAATCTTGGCTAATGCAGAAACTGATAAAAAATTCTTCTTGATCCCTGGCACAAATAAAGCATCTGACAAGGTGAAAGAACTACCATCAGCAATAGTCAGAATGATCTTACCAACTCCCATAACAGGATAAGAGGAGTTGTTGGCGCATGTGACAGTATTCCCTATAGGGGCAGGCTCGAGTGAAGAGAAGAAACTATGCTGCGAGGTAATATGTTTGGTCACCCCACTGTCAAAGTACCAAACATCTGACTCCACTGCAGACATGCACTGCTCATGAGAAGATGGGTCAAAACTGCAAACAGTAGTAAACGCCCATTCTTCTTCCTGCACAAGATTTGCAGACTCTGTTTTTGGTGTAGAGGCCTCTGCAACAACCATTCCAATCTCTTTCTTCTTTGCCTCTTTTGCAGCCAGATTTGGACAGTTCTTTATGATATGATCATTCCCTTTACAGTACTTGCAAAACAATTTCTTCTTTTCTGATTTCTTCTCATCTTTATCATGGTTCTTCGAATGTGCAGCATTTGCTGATTTCTGCTTACTAGTAGAAGAACACCATTTTCCTTTGCCCTTCTGACTAGCCAGGAAAGCTTGATCTGCAACATGCATAATGGACCTGTTCTGCCTGGACTGATCTTCCTGCAACAGAACAGAGACTAACTCCTCAAATGATAAGGCATTCGGATTGCCTTTCATCATCAACCGAAGAGTAGAAGCAAAACTCTGATATGAATCAGGAAGACCATTCAGAATGGTCTGCACAAGTGAGCTATCTGGTATAACCTCATCAGTAGAAATCAACTGTTCCTTCAAATCTTTGATCTTTGTTAGGAAACTGTCCATAGAATCACCTTCATTCATGTGCTCACTCTCCAACTGTTTTCGGAGGTAAGCAACACGAGCCTCATTCCTAGCTTGGTACAATTTGGTTAGTGTATCTCAAGCATCCCTAGTTGTTCTGCAAGAGCGAATATGAGCAATAATGGCATGTTTGACAGACAAGGCTATCAATGCATGTGCATGGGCATCTCGGCCATCCCAACAAATTTGCTATGCAGTAGGTGCAACAGAAACAACATCACAAACAGGAATCTGCAGAATATCATCTTGGACACTATCTTCATCAGCTCCAGCACCTGTATTTGCAGTACCTGTAGTTGCAGGTGTAAAAGGACGTCTTTCAACACCTTGCACAATGTTCCACAGTCCTTTTGCAACCAATACATGTCGCATCATATAAGCCCATAATGGGTAGTTGGTACCATCCAACTTATCCTCAATAGCCAACATACGGAATACATCACTGCTTTCAACCATGGCCGGTGACTAAAATACCTTGATGCAAAAAATTGACTGTATCTCAAAAAGTTGAACAGAATTGCCCAGACAAGTTCTGCTAGACCTGTAGTTGACTCCGAGACGCTTAAACTGGCGAACAGAAACTGGTATATACCTTTGGCACAAAAAGACAAAATAGCCTGCACAAGCACTGTGATAGTGCGTTTGGAGGCCGAAACGAGCTCAGATCGCGATTTTGGCACCACAAAACGAAGCTGTTTTGATCTTGGAAACACGCTGAGTATGCTCACCAAAATTCGTGCAATTCTGAGACTGCAAACGGAGGAGTGTCGACGGTGCCCTAGATGAAGCGACGACCTGCTCTGATACCAATTGTTGGAGATAGATGTCTGCGGAAGCACGCGAACAACACGAGGAAGCAGAAGAATCTTGGAGCACAAACACACAATAGTGAATGTATTACTAGAGAATGTACAAAGATAAGTAGCCCATTAGGGCAATATACGTATATACAAGCCGGGGGAAAAAAACCTCCTAAAGAGGGAAAAAAGTGCCCCGACGGTCCTAGTGTGTTCACACACATCACTACCTAAATATATCAACAATAATAATAGGGCACACATGGACCACCCATGTCTCCATGCAACCATCTCCAAAATCACAATCTCAAATGGTTTTGAAATGATTTGTTTTTTGGCCTTTCCCTCGACCTTTCTTTCGCAAATCAATGAGGCTTTAGAAAGGGAACATCATTTTCATATCTGATCATGCTATTGGCCACAATTCCTTGCTGCCTTTGATTTAGAGAAGGCCACCACTAGAGACATAATCAATAAAAGGAGTCTTCATCATGTTCACATTTCTCTTGATCAATATTATGAATTAGACATGGAGATCATGGCGGAATAGGATCTTTGCCATATCTATCCACCTCCTCCAATGCAAAGATCAACACCAAGTTTTCCAAACCCATCCAATTATGTGCCGTTTGTTGAAGCAATACGTGAAGATCATGGGGGAAGAGGATCTTTCACATATTGATGTATATTGTGATGGGCATATCTATCCACCTTGTCCAATGCAAAGATCAACATCGATTTTTCCAAATCCATCCAGTTATGTCTCCTTTGTTGAAACAAGAAGTGTATTAACAAATAGAGTGAAGAAAAGTGAAGTCTAGATCTATAGAATCACCCTAACACCTCTTCAAGGTAGAGTCCCAAACATAAAAGAACCAAGAGGAGGGTTTCTCTAGACCATAAAATAAAGGTGTATTCCTACATAATCACTTGAGACTACGAGCTCCCATATATGCTTCCTGATGAAACCCATTGCATGGATCCTTTCTAATTGCCTCCCTAAATTGTAACCATTTTAAGCTTCACTATTTTAATCAAGTGATAACCGTCGACTAATCTTTCTTTTCAATCCCATGTGATATATCATAATACCCAATTTACCTTCTTGTGAGACTCTCTTGAATAAAACTAATCCTTTCGCTCTCTAGAGATAGCCATATAATCTTTAACAACTTCCTCTTATTCTTAAGTTTATGCACAATCTTTAAGAAATATTTACTCTCTTATCTCTTATACTTCTCTAAAGCCTTGAGCGATAAATCTTATACTAGTTACCTAATCACATTTATATAGGTCACTTGCTCTTGATTATTAAAATTTCTGAATGCTTAAGTTTTATAAAACTTAAAAATCTATCTTTTATACCTCGATTCATCTATCATTCGATACTTCAATAACATGGGAACGTGCCAATCTATCATTGGATACTTCAATAATAAAACTTAAAAATCTATCATTCGATACTTCAATGATATGGGAACGTGCCTTACATTCTAACAGAAGACATAAACTTCCCATACGTTGAAGTAAAAAGATTTCTATACAAACAAAAAGCTCTCTCTGTGTCTCTCACTCTCTTTCTCTCTCTGTGTGTCTTTCTCTTCCTCTCTCTCTCTCTATCTCTCTCTTTGTCTTTCTCTTCCTCTCTCTCTCTCTCTCTTTCCAAAAAATAATGTGAAAGGGCCCAACAAGTTATGCTTTGCAAGATTGTGAACTTATCCTCTAAAAGAAATAAAAGAGAGCTCACAATCTGCTTCAAGTGATGAAAAAAGTCATTGATGCATCCTTTTGCAAATGCATCACTATAGCTTCTTTCTATCTCTGTATTTCTCCTATCACTCTCTCTCTCTGTCTCCCATAATCATACATATAGTTTGGCTAGAGTACTAGAAGATATGACTGCTATTAGGTCGTCCTCCTCTTCAGTTGCTCCCACACATAAATAACTGAAATTGTAGACCTATGGGAGTGTAGAGGCAAATAAATTTTATAGATACAACTAGCATATAGACAAGAATAGCGAATGATTAACCCCACCCTTAGAAATTGAATATATATAATCAACTAAAACGGACATAAGTTGTTTTATCTTTCTTTTGTGTATGATATCTTTCTTTTGCAAACAATTTGGCTTTAGGAAGGCAAAATCATTTTCATTTCTGATTTAGAGAAGGCCACCACTAGAGACACAATCAATAAAAGGAGTCTCCATCATATGGAGATTGCTCTTGATGACGATTATGCACCCTTTCAAAGAAATTTAAAAAGTTTTAAGCTTACTAGACTAGACATGGCAATCATGGGGGAATAACATCTTTGACATATTGATCTATGTTGTGATGGGCATATCTATCCAACTTGTCCAATGCAAAGATCAACCCCAAGTTTTCCAAACCCATCAAATGATGTCTCCTTTGTTGAAACAAGAAGTGTATTAGCAAATAGAGGGAAAAGATGACCATAAGGTTAGATTATTTAATGGCTTTGATTTGTGAAGATAAGTGAAGTCTCGATCTCTATAATCACCCAAACACCTCTTCAAGGTAGAATTCCGAATATAAAATAGCCAAGAGGAGTATTTAATGTGTAACTTCACAAGTACCTTATGCAATTGAGCTAGTGAGAATGTTAACAACTTAATCTTTAATGTGCTCTTGCTAGATGTTTGGGTGAACTTTAGAAGGATTATAAAACTATAAATTGATGGTGGTGCATAGATCTTTGTTATCACTAAAGAATCCATGTTGGAGTTAAGGTTACATTACACATGAAATACCCCTTAACGTTTTCCATATAATTGGCCAATAATTCAAAAGTAACATTCATTGGTTTTATTAAAAACATGGAAATGAATGTTGTGATAAAAGAAGTGAAGCTAGAGATGCATGTGATTGGAGTAGGGGATGGGACTTCTTCCATCATTTTAGGAAGGTCTTGGATCATGAGAGATAGGAACAATTGGAATCTGGTTTTAAGGAAACATTTACTGATAAGCCACCCTCTAAGAGAGTTAGATTGAACCTACTAATTGGAAAGATTTGTCTAGTAACTAATGAGGAGCAAGAAGAAACCATAACTAAATAAATAAATAGTTACTATAGTTTCTTTTCAAATGATGGTTCTTAAATGGGATGTTCCAAAACTCAAGTTCAAAACAAAAAATTGAAAGAGGGTAGTATGCCAATTGCAAAAACCGCAATGATGAGTTGGGGTAATGGAAAAAGTGGGCTTGGAAGCATAGGCGATTAAGCTTTTGTTTGTAGGATTCATATATCAAGTGTATGATGCACAATGGTTATTATAGTACCCAAAAAATAAGAAAATGGAGAGTTTGCATTGACTTAAACCCCTCATCACAATGAAATTCCATAAAGTATGATGTATCCGTGGTGGAGTACTAATAAGTAAAATAAGTTTGGAGATGTATGGAGAAAATAAAGCATGTAAAATAGAATCAATTCCCATAAAAGTGATTTTAAATCCTTCTAGAACTTAAATGATGGAGTTGTCATTTAAACCATTATAGAATCTCTTACTCTTGAGTTTAACCATAAGTAGATGTTTTGTCTTAAACCATTCTTATGTCCTTTGCAATTCCATCATCTTAGTGCATGAATACTTGGTTTATCATTCACATAATTCAGAATAAATTCCATTGGAAGAGTCTTAAGTATGAATGTTATTTTTTTTTCTTCCCTTTAGTTTGGCATATGAATTTGAAAAAACATTCCACTTTGGAATTTAGACAGTCCATAAGTATCAATATTCCTCAATGATGCTAGGTCATCATCCTCATTACTCAATACCAAGTAAGAGATTATCCTGTTGAGAATATGAGAGTGCATCTCCCATTTGTATCTTGGAGTCACTCTCTTTCCATTTCATTTCTATTACATTTTCTTGTATTTCCTTGGGTACCTTGCCATTTGCTTCTACCAGTTGTATTCATCCTCCTTTCAGGAGAATTATCCCACATGAGATGTATTTTGGAGAGCCCCTCACAAATCTATATAAGGAGGGCCTCTCCCCCATTTGTAGCTATCAAGCTCATTTCTAATCCACATCAGTTTACCCACTTCATGGTCTACTCATTTTGTGTCTCACACATTCTTTGTTTTGTGAGAGTACTTTACTTTTCATTTTGCTTTCGCATGCGTACACTCTACATGGTATCAAAGCGCTAGGTGGAGGTCTTGGTGGTGTGTTTGACAGTCAGTTTGGTGGTGGTGCTTTACATTGGTGGTGTGCCTTCTCCTCATTGAGAGAAGCCTTTTGCCATCAATTTTGTGGGACTCATTTCGCCCATTTGCCCACCCTCCCACCCCTCTTGTCCATCATTTTACACCTGTTTCAGCCTTGTTTTGTCTATTTGGTCAACCCCCACCCTCAACTTTCTCTCCATTTCACCCTCCTTATGGTCATTTTTGTAGCATGTTTGATGCATGTTTATGATTAAAGTGGTTATAACCACGAGTGCCTCCATTATTTAGTGCCCTTTGCGTTTAATGTGTGACTTTCCATTCCCATTATTTGTACCATTTGACACATTGTGTAACGCGTAGCTTTTTTTTTTGCTCTCTTATTGTCAACCTTCCAAAGTAGAAGTCTCCTAAGCGTCCAACAAGTCTCCACGTGCAAGTATCTCAGCAGTCCTTCATCTGTGTAATGCTTGTTACGGATCTGTGTAATGCTTGTTATGGATCTATCTGCTAATCATGCTCGTGCTCATGTTGTTGTCCTTCCTCTTCAATGAGCATAGCATGGACAAGATTTACCTTCACTAGGCTCTTTGCCTTTGCCGAAGCTCCTGTCAATGTTCTTGCGTTTGAGCATTGCAGCTAGTGGCTGGTCTTAGTCGATCAAGAGTCACTCAATATCGATCTGCAGGAGGAATTTCCACGGTGGAGTGGCTGGAGTGACTGCAACCAAAGGAGCACCCTATGTCGTAGCTATGCTGTTCAACTGTCGACAAACTTTACCTTTTCAGTTTAAGTGCTCAGAGGGCGACCACAGGCGGCAGGAGCAGCAACGCTCTATAGCAGCCAACAACCGGGCTAGAGCAGCGACACACAGAGAGAGCAGCGACACACAGAGAGAGAACCAGAGAGAGACTCTCTCTGCAGCACCTTCAACTGCGACCTTCATATCTGTGCAACCTGCAGAGAGAGAGTGAGAGAAAGAGCACGTAAGCGGGTTTCCTTTTTGTAGCAACTGGCGCTCCATTCTGCCGCAGTCCAGAGCAACCCCAAGTTCCCAACTCCATAGAGATACAGAGAACGGGATAGACCCGCAAATGGTGGCCCCATCTCTAAATGAGGAAACACGTCAGTAGCCATGATCGTGTGCTCTGACATCAGAGATTCGAGAACTGCTGGCTACATTCTCTCTAAAACCCAGCGGCGCTCCCTAAATATACACAAAAGAAAGATATCATACACAAAAGAAAGATAACACAACTTATGTCCGTTTTAGTTGATTATATATATTCAATTTCTAAGGGTGGGGTTAATCGTTCGCTATTCTTGTCTATATGCTAGTTGTATCTATAAAATTTATTTGCCTCTACACTCCCATAGGTCTACAATTTCACTTATTTATGTGTGGGAGCAACTGAAGAGGAGGACGACCTAATAGCAGTCATATCTTCTAGTACTCTAGCCAAACTATATGTATGATTATGGGAGAGAGAGAGAGTGATAGGAGAAATACAGAGATAGAAAGAAGCTATGGTGATGCATTTGCAAAAGGATGTATCAATGACCTTTTTCATCACTTGAAGCAGATTATGAGCTCTCTTTTATTTCTTTTAGAGGATAAGTTCACAATCTTGCAAAGCATAACTTGTTGGGTCCTTTCACATTATTTTTTGGAAAGAGAGAGAGAGAGGAAGAGAAAGACAAAGAGAGAGAGATAGAGAGAGAGAGAGGAAGAGAAAGACACAGAGAGAGAGAGAGAGAGATAGTGAGAGACACAAAGAGAGCTTTTCGTTTGTATAGAAATCTTTCTATTTCAAAGTATGGGAAGTTTATGTCTTCTGTTAGAATGTAAGGCACGTTCCCATATTATTGAAGTATCCAATGATAGATTTTTAAGTTTTATTATTGAAGTATCCAATGATAGATTGGCACGTTCCCATATTATTGAAGTATCGAATGATAGATGAATCCAGGTATAAAAGATAGATTTTTAAGTTTTATAAAACTTAAGCATTCAAAAATTTTAATAATTAAGAGCAAGTGACCTATATAAATGTGATTAGGTAACTAGTATAAGGTTTATAGCTCAAGGCTTTAGAGAAGTATAAGAGATAAGAGAGTAAATATTTCTTAAAGATTGTGCATAAACTTAAGAATAAGAGGAAGTTGTTAAAGAGTATATGGCTATCTCTAGAGAGCGAAAGGATTAGTTTTATTCAAGAGAGTCTCACAAGAAGGTAAATTGGGTATTATGATATATCACATGGGATTGAAAAGAAAGATAAGTCGACGGTTATCAGTTGATTAAAATAGTGAAGCTTAAAATGGTTACAATTTAGGGAGGCAATTAGAAGGGATTCATGGAATGGGTTTCATGAGGAAGCATATATGGGAGCTCATAGTCTCAAGTGATTATGTAGGAATACACCTTAATTTTATGGTCTAGAGAACTCACCCTCCTCTTGGTTCTTTTATGTTTGGGACTCTACCTTGAAGAGGTGTTAGGGTGATTCTATAGATATACACTTCACTTTTCTTCACTCTATTTGTTAATACACATCTTGTTTCAACAAAGGAGACATACCTGGATGGATTTGGAAAAATCGATGTTGATCTTTGCATTGGACAAGGTGGATAGATATGCCCATCACAATATACATCAATATGTGAAAGATCCTCTTCCCCCATGATCTTCACGTTTTGCTTCAACAAACGGCACATATTGGAAGACTTGGTGTTGATCTTTGCATTGGACGAGGTGGATAGATATGGCAAAGATCCTATTCCGCCATGATCTCCATGTCTGATTCATAATATTGATCAAGAGAAATGTGAACATTATGAAGACTCCCTCCTTTTATTGATTATGTCTCTAGTGGTGGCCTTCTCTAAATCAAAGGCAGCAAGCAATTGTGGCCAATTATAGCATGATCAGATAAGAAAATGATTTGCGAAAGAAAGATCAAACCATTTCAAAATCATTTTAGATTGTGATTTTGGAGATGGTTGCATGGAGACATGGGTGGTCCATGTGTGCCCTATTATTATAATATTCTCTAGTTGTGCGTTGCAGTGAGGAGAGCAATCCTGTATTTTTCATGAGCTATGAGGAAATAATAAAATAATACACATGAAATATTAAAATAATGCCTAGATAATGACAATAATCCCGCAAGAAGCTCCAAGAAAATAGGAAAATTACTATGTCTTACACGGCCCAAAGGATATATCTACAATTCCCTAAAGAACCATGCAGCATTATGTGTAATGTATACTGTTTACATATATTTCCGTAACTTTGTGATTCACTCTTATGAGAAAATCGTTGTTCTGGATACATAATATCATATGAAAATAATTATATTTGTGTATATTTGTGTGTATAGTATATTTACATGGTGGATTATTGTAACATGGACTATCCTTCATTAGATTTGAATAAGATGTGAATCACCTCTTAGATATCTAGAGTAGATACTCACATGAGTGCCAAGTGGCACTCATGTGAGAGGCCATGAGTAACTGCCTTTGAGGGTAACTAGAAAGAGAAGGGGAATATAATTCTCTCAGCCTGTTTACAATTAGGCTCTCAAATCTTAACCGTAGATGCAGTAACTAGTATGGACTTAGACATCTACAAAAGGATTCTTGAAATGATCAAGCACAGAAGGAGAACGCAACAAAATATCGGACGCAACTTTTTCCTTTACTCGGAAAATTTACATCTGAATGATGAGAGATGTTTACTTCACTTCTAAAGTGTCTAATGGCTCTCTCAAGTTCTAATTCATCAATTATCTTGAGGGAGAGGGTTTAAAACCTTGTGCAAAAAGAATTTAAAATAATCCTCTAAAGTCTGCTTCTCAACGTTATGCGTTATGCGCTAGAGAGAGTGGAGCGAGAGACAGAGAGAAAAGGTCTCGGGATCTGCAGAGAGACAATCTTTCTCTTGGTGGGGATGATCTCACATCCAACAGAATGAGAGGAGGAAGAGAACACAAGAGACGAGTGTGAACTGTCTGCGCTCTTCTCTTTTAGACAGACCTAGAGTCGCTCCCTGAGCTCACGGATCCAACCTCTACGTTAACTCTCGCACAGAGAGAGCAGCGACACACAGAGAACCAGAGAGAGACTCTCTCTGCAGCACCTTCAACTGCGACCTTCATATCTGTGCAACCTACAGAGAGAGAGTGAGAGAAAGAGCACGTAAGCGGGTTTCCTTTTTGTAGCAACTGGCGCTCCATTCTGCAGCAGTCCAGAGCAACCCAAGTTCCCAACTCCATAGAGGTACAGAGAACGGGATAGACCCGACTTAGAAGTTAGCAGCTCATGACCAGAAGAGCAACATCAAAGAACGTCCATGGTCTGCCCTAAGTCGTGCGTAGTGGGGGAGTAACTGCGAGGTTCTCTTCTTCCGCCCCTTGGTGTCCTTCTCACGGCGCTGCCCTGTCCTCCTCTCATTTCGTTCGTTCCCCCCGACAGGGGGGGCTCCTCCTTGGTTCCCGCCATGTCTCTGCACGATGCTCTTCGTGATGGTTTCCCTCCTTCAAACTCTGGTTACTCAGGAAATGTGATGAAGGCAAAGACTAACCCGGTCTATGAGGCTGGTGCTAGTTCGTTCCGTCCTGTGGAGGCTCTCTCGAGTGGTGCGAAGGTTCATGACTTACAGACGGAAGACAACAGTAACGATAGAATGACATACGCTGAAAAGCTTCAGAGTAAGAAACATGACTACGTTTCCAGGTTCGCTGATTACGAGTTTTCAGGTAAACTCTGCTCTCCGTTTGAAATGTGTGAAGATAAAGCTAAAGGTAAGGTATCTGCTGCTGTTAATATGGTAGAGGATTCCGTTCCGATTGTCAGAAATGAACACGCGATTAATCTAGATAGTGAAGAAGCTGATAAGGAAGACTGTACTCTCATCATTGAGAGTTCTGAACTCGATAGGTGGAACCTACATCTTGAGGACAAAGTAGTGATTGCCCATTGTCATGGACCGCGCCCTGCTCAGGATTTCCTTAAAAGCTGGATCAAAATGAATTGGGAAAGTAGGGGATTATTTGTTAGACATGTTCAATACCTTCCCAATAATTTTTTTCTCTTCTTCTTTGAAGATGTGAACAATGCTATCAAAGTTCTTGCAGAGGGCCACTGGATTATAAGGAATACTCCTCTGTCCTTTTACAAGTGGTACCCTGGTTTTAATCCTAGGAACAATAAGCCGACCAAAGCTCCGGTTTGGGTGGAATTCCCTGACTTTCCGGTGGAATATTACCCTTGGCTTGAAAAATTAGGATCTTTACTAGGGAAAGTGCTGGGCCAAAAGCCTAAGAAAGAGTTTAACCCTAAATGGGATCCTCAGTTACTTATTGAGGTTGATATTTCAAAAGATGTTAAAACTGAACTGATAATAAAAAATTCAGAAGGCTATAAAATGCATACTCAATGTGTTGTGTACAAAAACTTGCCAAATGCCTGTTTTAACTGTTTCAAACAGGGACATCTAATAAGAGACTGCCCTTTGCTGGTTAAAAAGCAAGAAAAAGTGTTGGAAACTGATGAAGTGCCCCCAGCTGAACCTTCTCCATCCAGGTCGGCCCAATATAAAGAGAATCAGGACTTCAAAAAGGTTTCTTACAGTAAAAGAAAAAAAAACCCTAATATGGCTGCCAGAAATGAGCCTCTTGTCAAGGGGGTATTTAATCCTTTTCAGATTTTAGAAAAAGATCAGGATTCTGGAATGGATGTAGATACTTCTGTGGAACAAAAGTACAAGGATTTGAACAATGGTACTCATAATAATTGTACTAATCAGGCAGGTAGTGATGGTACTGCCACAGAAATATATGGAAAAATATCTGATACCAACACCTCTCCAGTCTCTGCGTCTTCTGAAGAAGATGTTTGTGATGATATGTTTGTGGAACAACTTAACTGTGCTGATGAGATTACCGCTAATAATGAATGCTCCAATGAAAATGAGGTCAACATGGCCAATGTCAGGTCCCCTAGTCCTAAAGGGAAAGGTAAAAACAACGCCAAGAGGAAAGAAACGGTAAGGACTTCCTTCTCAGCTGCGAAGGCTGGTAAGAACCTCAAGAAGTAAGTCTCTTCTCTCTTCGGTTTTTTCTCATGGATTGCATCAAGCTGGTATCTTTTAATATAAAAGGGCTTTCTGATCCGACTAGAGGCAAGGTTTTAAATAACTGGCTGAAGGACGCTTCTTTCGTTCCTGACTTTATTTGCTTGCAGGAGCTAAAGATAGGTGGCCACCCTCTGTTGATGAATTTAAGAACCGTTTCTAGTAGCTGCCATTGGCTGTATACTGATCACATGGGCAAAGGAGGTGCGGCTATTGGTATTGCTAATGGGATTAGACACCTCATTGAAGATGTGCAGTCGAGCCCTTCTAATCAATGGATAGCGGTTAAGTGTAAAGCTCCTCTCAATGTCACCATAGTTTGTGTTTATGCTGCTAACAATGCTTTTCAGAGAACCAACTGTTGGGATGAGATAGCTAGGATCAAAGGTGACATCTGGCTGACTGGAGATTTTAATATGGTCACTTCTAACAGTGACAGAATTGGTAATAGTGAAAATGTTGTGTCTGGTAGTGAGAAGCAGAGTTGGTATAATTTGATAGATAAGCATAAATTAGTGGATCTCTCTGCTAATACCGGGCATACTTGGAATAACAGGGGGCAGTTGCATTATTTGTCTGCTAGACTCGACAGGTTCTACATGAATTCGGGCAGGAGTCGTGATCTGTCTAATTTTCATTGTACTACTGATCAATCTCTTTTGCTTTCTGATCACTTGCCTTTGACTGTCAAGTTGTTCAATAACAGCACCAATTATAGGGCTGGCTGGCCTCATCTGGACGCGTCGTTGTTTAAGATTCCGGTTGTGAAAAACAAAATTTCTGAAACTCTGTTAAAGCACTTTGACTCGGATCTGTCTCCTTTTGTTGCTTGGGAAAGAGTGGTTAGAGAAATTCAAGATATTATTAATCATTATAAAAAAAGGGCCAAGAATATAAGATACAAAAGAAGGATGATGATAATTCAGGAGATTAAATCTATTGAGCAAGCTAATATTGATGAGTGTACCAAAAGAGTTAAGCTGTTTGATCTTCAGGAAAAGGCCAAGAAAGTGGACTACCTCCTTGCTAGAGGTGCCCTTGCCTCTTCTAGAGAATTCTGGGCAGGTAAGATAGATAAACCGAATAAACATATGTTTGAACTTTTGAAAAGGAAGAAAGTCAGGGACTTCATTCCCCTGCTTAGAAACAATGATGGTTTGCATGTTACCAATATGAAAGATAATCTGCAGGTTGCTCACAGGTTCTTTGCTAATGTATTCTCTCAACCTCCCAAGAGAGGGGATTCTGTGTGGAGTGCAAGAGCTGCCATTGCCCTTTGTAGGAAAAAAATGGTTCCTCAGGGAATGGACTCTCTCCTTGACATGCCCCTTTCTGTTGGTGAGATTAGAGAATCCATTAACAAAATGAAGCCTGGTAAGTCTCCTGGTCATGATGGTTTACCCAATGAGTTTTTTCAGGAATTCAAAGAAGAGCTGGTGCCCATTATTCTCAAAATTTGGCAAGAGGCCTCTAGAAGGGGTTCCCTTTCCCCTTTTATTAACACTGGAGTGATCAAGCTTATTCATAAAAAAGGTCCCAAAGATGATTTGAATAATTGGAGACCCATCTCCTGTCTGACTTCTTTGTATAAAATATATGCTTCTATTTTGGCCAGGAGGCTTAGCCCTCTCATGGATAGTATCATTCTCCCTGAGCAAAAAGGGTTTATAAAAGGTAGGTTTATCCTTGACAACATTATCACTATATGGGAAGGTCTTGAGTATTACAATGAGCTCAATGTTGACACTTACTTCTTCAAAATTGATTTTGATAAGGCTTATGACAGAATGGAGTGGGATTTTATTCTGCAATCTCTGCAGGATATTGGTCTTGGAAGAAAATTCATTAAATTTGTCAGCATATTGTTTGGTAATGCCTTTTCTAGAGTGACTGTCAATGGCTGTCTTTCTAACCCTTTCAGGTTGTGCAGGTCTGTTAGACAAGGTTGCCCATTGGCACCTTTGCTTTTTGCTATTGCTAGTGATGCCTTAGGTTGGTTGGTGAAAGATTGCATCTCCAAAGGTAACATTGTGGGTTTAGATATCCCTCAGGCTGCTTCTCCCCTAGGTCTGCAGATGTTTGCAGACGATACCAATATGTTAATGCAAGCTGGGGAAACTTCTGCTAACTTTTTCCTTAACTGTCTTAAGTTGTTCTGTCTTGCTAGTGGCTCGTTAGTCAATCATAATAAAACTGGTTTTTATTCCACTGATAATAAGATTCCTCAGTGTGTGGTGTCTGCTGGTTGTGAGATCATTAAAAAAGGCTCCATTTTCAGGCTTTTAGGAATTCCTATGGGATTTGGTGTCTCTTATGAGCAGAGGTGGCAATGGGTTGTTGATAAATTCAGATCGAAAATATTCATGTGGAATGATATTAATAGTACCTTGTCTCATAGAACCTTTACCTTGAAGCATTATATCCTCCCCTCTTTGACTTACTATCTCTCTTGTTGGAGGCCTAACAAGAAGCAGATCGGGCAGGTCATTTCTCTGGCTAGGAAGTTTTTATGGGGAGGATCTAAAATCCCTAAAGTTGCCTGGTCTATTTGTTGTATGAAGAAGAGTGAAGGGGGCCTTGGTCTTATTTGCCCCTCTAGGATGGCCACTCAAATGTCTGCTAAGTGGATTGTTAGAGCTGTTTCTTCTAATGACTACTGGGCTTGTTTGATTAAAAGAAATATCAATAGATTTAAAGTCAAGAACAACAAAAGCTGGGATGGTTGCTCTCTGTGGGATGTGATCTCTTCTCCTGTTGAGTTTGTGCCTACAGGCAGTCAACTTATATGTAACTTTTGGAAGGCTTGGTCGACAGTTAAATCTAAATATATTCTTCCGATTTGGTTTGCTAACAATTTTACCTTTATGGTTCAGGACTCCATTTGGCTGGGCTGGTCTGCAAGAAACAATCATCAGTCCCTCCCCATCAGATGGAACAAGTGCAGGAAAAAAGGATTTGCCCATTGGCAAGATTTGATAAATGGAGGAGAAGTTCTGGATGACAATGTTATTCTTGATACTGATGGATTGTCTTTGTTCTGTAAACAGATTCTTCTGGATAAGAAAGAGCAATTGCAGGAAAAATTGGAAGGCAACTTGTGGAAAAAAGAGATTACTATCCATGACATTGCTGGAGATATGCTAAGATGCTATAGAAGGAAGTCCAGAAGTGTGAAAGATATCACTGGGAAACTCAACAAGAAGTGGGACCTACAATGGTCCCATTTACAGTGGAAGTACAGATTTCAGTGTTGCTGGGCCTTTCCTATCTCCAACAAGCATTCTTGTCTAAACTGGCTAATTCTCCATCAAGGAATCTGGACGGGAAGTCAAGCTAGAAAGTATAAAATTGATGCTGGTCTCTGTAAAAATTGTGATAAAGTAGAGGACTTGGAGCATTTGTTTGTTAAGTGCAAATCTGCTGCAAGATTTTGGAGCTGCATTTGGTCTTTCAGTCAGTTGCAGGGTTTAAAAATACCCAGTTGCAAGGAAATCCTTATTGGTGAAGCTTTTGGCCTAGACATTCTTCTGTGGCAAATTATTAGGAACCATTTCTTCTGGTCTATTTGGAAGAACAGGAACAATGTTCTTTTTAGATCTAACAACAAAGATCACTTCTTCTCTTGTATATATGGGTTGAAAGCCATCATCAACCTTTGTCTCTCGGCTTATCAAAGTAGTCAAGCGATCCCCCAGAGTCCCTTTGAAATCATGAAGAAAAACCATTGTAATGCTTGGAAAACTAAGCTTCTCCCCTTGTACTCCAAGTCCAGATTGGACATGATTACCTTCCTTGGTGATTATGTAAACAGTATTTTTGGATGATCCTGCTATGCCCTCCTTGTCAGGGTAGTAGAGGCATCTGTTGTACTTTATTTTCCAGCATCAATTTTATACTTTCTGTTGTGTTCAAAAAAAAAAAAAAAAGAACGGGATAGACCCGCAAATGACGGCCCCATCTCTAAATGAGGAAACACGTCAGTAGCCATGATAGTGTGCTCTGACATCAGAGATTCGAGAACTGCTGGCTACATTCTCTCTAAAACCCAGCGGCGCTCCCTAAATATAAAGCCATTCATCATGTTAAGTTGGACTCTGCATGTTACAGAGCGCCAGATCAGAAGAATGTAATTGATTCATCATGACGTCTAGCACAATGAATCTCTCAGACTGTCACCGTATCCGCAAAGAGTGGAAGGATTCGTCAGAGAACAATAGTGTTTCAATGCATCTGCCGTAGATAATTTTTTTTTTGAGTAAAACAGAAGAAGTTAAAATTAATGCTGGAAAAGCAAATTACAACAAAAATGAGGGAAAATACTGGGGGAGAACAAGGAGTGCCCCAGTAAGTCCCAATCCTCCAGCAACAGTGCATCTTCGGGGAATACAGAACTCAAGAGCAGGTGTACAAATCCAGAAAATGGATCATTTCTAGTCTAGTAAAAGAGTAACTCTTCAGAAGTTTGACTCTCCAAGACGTATAAGGGTTATTCTTGAAAATATAATGAGGGTTGGCTGTCGAATGAGATAATTCAAGGGCATAGGAGAGACACAGCTTCATTATTCTCCTAATACCCATCATACAGGAGTAAAAATGATTCTTGGGTTTAAGACAAAAAAGTTTAGAGTTTCTGTGTCTCCATATTGTCCACAAAGTGTG
The DNA here is from genome assembly GCA_020310875.1 of Ceratopteris richardii. Taxonomy (NCBI): domain Eukaryota; kingdom Viridiplantae; phylum Streptophyta; class Polypodiopsida; order Polypodiales; family Pteridaceae; genus Ceratopteris; species Ceratopteris richardii. The sequence continues at coordinate 67,892,580 of CM035407.1, forward strand.
GGCTCTAATCAGTTGCCAAAGAACAATATCCATTCTGTTAGCTTCTCCAAGGAGAAACTCCCTCCTTCTAGGGGGTTTTAAACCTGTTGAAGTGCAATACAAGTTGATCCCTTGCCAAAATTTTTGAGCAGCTTTACAGTTGTAGAACAAATGGTCAAGATCCTCTGTATCACCACAGTGACAACATTTTCCAGCATCAATTTTAAAATCTTTTGCTTTACTTCCTGTCCAAACTCCCTTGTGAATAATCATCCACAACAGGAAGGAATGTTTGGCATTCAAGGGGAAGGACCAGATACATTGAAACCTGTACTTCCATTGGTGATGGGACTAGGAGATGTCCCACTTCTTATTCAGCTTCAAGGAGATTTTCCTGATGTCATCCTTAGAATTCCCAAAGCTGAAGTAAATGTCTTTGGCCACTTCATGAAGATAAACCTGCTTCTTCCACATATTATCCTTCAGCTTCTTCTCCAGCTCCCTTTTCTTTTCTTTAATCATCTGTTTACAATGAAAAGACAAGTTGTTAGTACTCATAATATCCTGATCATCCATCAGGATTTCATTCCTGATAAGGCTCTTCCAGTTATCAAACCCCTGCTTCCTGCATTTGTTCATTCTTATGGACAGAGAACTGTTATAATAATCAGTGGACCAACCAAACCACATGGGCTCTTGCATAATAAAAGAGGAATTATTGGAGAACTAGATAGGCAACATATAATTTTTTTTTTATCTTCATCCAGGCTTTCCAAAAATTGCACACAAGTCTGGAACCTTTAGGGACAACATTAAAAGGAGCAATTACAATGTCCCATAACTGAAGATTATTCCAGCTTTTATTATTAAGCAAATGGAACTTATCAGTATTTCTCATGATCAGGCAGGCCCAGAAATCTTCAGAATTAGTAGCTCTTAGAATCCATTTAGCAGCTAACTTAACAGCCATCCTGGAGGGACAAATTATACCCAAACCTCCTTCAGATTTTTTCATACAGCAGGTGTTCCAAGCGACCTTAGTAATCTTGCTTCCTCCCCATAAGAATCTTCTTGCCAGAGATATAGCTTGAGCAATTTGTTTCCTGCTAGGGTGCCAACAGGCCAAAAAATAAGTGAGAGTAGGCAGAATGTAATGATTAAGAACAAAAACCCTGTGAGAAATACTCTGCATTTAAAGATTTTAACTCTAAATTTATCCATTACCCAGTTCCATCTTTGTTCAAAGGTCACTTCAAATCCCATTGGAATTCCCAGAAGTCTGAAGATATTACCTTCTTTAGTAATTTCACAACCAGCTTCCTTGACACATTGAGGGATCAGCTTGTTAGTAGAGAAAAAACCAGTTTTGGTATGATTGACAACTGAACCACTTGCAATACAAAACTCATTAAGACATTTGATAAAATAATTAGCAGAGCTCTCATTAGCTTTCATAACAGCATTAGTATCATCTGCAAACATTTGGAGATAGAGGGGAGAGGCGGAATCAGGAATATCAATACCTTTTATATAACCTTGATTAATACAATCCTTGATAAGCCACCCAAAGGCATCACTAGTGATAGCAAATAACAGAGGAGCAAGAGGGCAACCTTGTCTAATAGACCTACAAATTTTAAAAGCCTCAGACAGGTGACCATTCATAGCCACTTTAGAATGAGCATTATCAAAAAGGAGACTAGTATACTTAACAAATCTTTTCCCAACACCTATGTCATGGAGGGATTGAAGGATGAATCCCACTCAATACGGTCATAAGCTTTATCAAAATCCACCTTAAAAAAATAAATATCCATGTTGGACTCTTTAGCAAGGTCAATACTTCCCCACAAAGTGATGATAGCATCAAGGATGTATCTACCTTTAATAAAACCTTTTTGCTCAGGGAGAATGATACTATCCATAAGAGGGCTCAGTCTTCTAGCAAGAGAGGCAACAAAAATTTTGTATAAAGAAGTCAGACAAGAAATGGGTCTCCAATTATTAAGATCATCCTTAGGTCCTTTCTTGTGAATAAGTTTAATCACTCCAGTGTTGATGAAGGTAGAAAGAGTACCTCTTCTAATGGCTTCTTCCCAAATCAAGAGAATAATGGGCACAACAGTTTCCTTAAGTTCTTGAAAAAATTCATTGGGGATATCATCATGACCAGGGGATTTTCCATTTTGAATCTCACAATTGTGTGTGTTTATGTTGCTAACAACTCTGTTGACAGGTGCAGGTGTTGGGAGGAGATCTCTCAATTAAAGGGAGACATTCTGCTTGTTGGTGATTTCAACATGGTAACTAATGTTGTTGATAGATATGGTAGCAAGGAGAATATTCTTTCTGGTAAGGAAAAGAATATTTGGTATAATATTTGAAGTCTCCACAACCTGTTGGACATGTTTGCTGTAGATAATTGCTCAGGTTATGCTGAATGCATTATGGCTGACGTGGAAAACATTTGCATTCCCTTTTTTGCATTTTCTATTGACTATAGCCCAAACAATATGGACGTTTACATCACATGATATCAAATACGATTTTGGATTTGATGTAGTGCATTCGTAAAGGTATAGGATTATATTTTTATCCATATAGGATAGACCATTGCCATACTCAGCGAACTCAATGCATCGCTCACTTTAATATGAGCGAATGAATCCTCGATGGGTCCCATGGTATGTTTTAGGATAACGCATAACGTTGAGAAGCAGACTTTAGAGGATTATTTTAAATTTTTTTTGCACAAGGTTTTAAACCCTCTCCCTCAAGATAATTTTTGTAACACTCAAGGCTATCCATCCTTTATTTTGGCACACTCATGGCATTAAGTGCCTCTCTCTTTGTACACACAAAATATAAGGAAAAATATTATGTGTGTGCACACTTGTGGGATGGAGGCTAATCTAAGCCCACTCACAAAGTGATTTGGTTGTTGTGCCTACTAAGCTAGTTTCTAAGCCTACTCTAAGGCAAGTGTGATGTACAACGGGATACTCTAAGCCCTCCTCTCGCGTCGACTTCTCTTGGTGCTCTACAAGTGGAGGGCTACTCTAAGCCTCCCCCCCTCCCCAAGAATTTTCAGTCTGGTATTGAGTCGTTCATTTCAAGCTTTGCAATTATTTGAAGCAACATTTTTGGCAAGAGATTTTGGCAGTGTTTCTAAACACTTTATCCTCAAAGCTTTGTAATGACCAAAAGTGAAGGTAGCTCATCATCTATGGCTAACTTCTTACCCTCTTTCACCCCTATTTTTATGCCTAAGGATGAACGCCTCAATGGCCAAAATTACAATCTATGGAAAGATGTCATGCGCGCATATCTCTACACGTATCTTCTTCATGAGGTAGTAGACGGGTCAGACGCCGAACCCAATAGGCATACCAACTTAGACAATTGGCATGTGTGGAATGTCAAGGACAAATGAGCTTTAGGTCAGTTGTTACTTGCATGTGACGAACTGACGAAAGGACATATCACGGGTTGTAAGACGTCCCAGGATGCTTGGGATAGATTAGCCGCTTTGTATGAAGACAAGACCCCTTCGAAGATATATGCATTAGAGGCCGAATTTCATAATTTGACCATTAGGCCACACGACACAATTACCAAGGTCATAGCCCAATTTGAGGACTATCAGTGTAAATTAGCACTATGTGGTAGGCAGATCTCTAGTGAAGACATGGCCATTCGGCTTCTTAACAAGTTACCTAAGTCATACGAGACATTTATCACAACTTTGTATAATCGCGGCCAAGTCTTATCTTGGGAAGAGGTTCGTCGACTATTGCTCCTTCACGACTCGCGAGCCAAATCAACTTCCTCCCAGGAATCTTCCATGAAGGCCAAATGCCCATTCAATAAGATCAAAACCACAAGTCATCATGCTAGCAATGGCTCTAAGCAAGGATTGCATAATTCATCGAAGAAATTCACTTGCAACTTTTGTGGCAAGCCTGGCCACATTGAAAAATACTGCTTCAAGAAAAAGAACCAGGACGAGTCTAAGTCTAATTCCAAGAGTGAACATCATTCTCACTGCACAAGTGAAGACCTATTTTTCACAAGTGAACATAAAGCACTTGTGGCAACCACTCCCAAGAAAGAATGGATTTTTGATAGTGGTGCTTCATCCCACATGTGCCATGACAAAGATGATTTCCATGAGTTTAAAGAGCATCAAGGACAAGTTTACCTTGGAGACAACAAGTGCATTGAAATCCAAGGAAGAGGAAAAGTTCAAGTCATCAACTCTAAAGGCGAGGCCAAGTCATTAAAAGATGTTCTTTATGTACCAAGCCTCTGTAAGAATCTTCTTTCAGTCAAAGCCATCACAAAGTGCAATATGACGGTTCAGTTCGATCACAACAAAGTTCAAGTCATTGATCGCGAATCCAATGAAGTGATACCTCAAGGATATGAAGATAAGGGCCTGTACAAGCTTTCAAGTTTTATGGCCAAGGATTCAAGTCTCAACTTGTGGCATTGTAGATTTGGACATAGCTCTTTCTTAGTTAAGATCTCTTCCAATCATCTTGTCAAAGGTCTACCCAAGATCGCACAAGTGGAATTGAATTGCAAAGCATGTGACAAGCAAACAATTTTCTCTTTGCCCAAAGAAGCATCCATTTCTGCAAATAAACCCTTAGCATTAGTCCACATCGACATTTGTGGACCTATGAGTACACCTTCTCTAAGTGGATCAATTTACTTCTTCCTAATTGTAGATGACTTCACTAGATACACATGGGTTTATTCACTCAAGCATAAAGAAGATGTCATTTCCAAGTTTAAGGAGTGGACAAAAACAGTTGAGGAAGACTTTCCAAGTTCTTTGAAGATCATTCGATCTGATGGAGATAGTAGCTTTGTCAACCAAAACTTCTCCAAGTACTTGAAGCAACATGGAATCAAGTATCAAGCCAAGCAATATACTCAACCAGGTATTGCATTACAAAAGAGTCGAAGTGTGATCCAAATGGCCAAAGTTATGCTTAGACAAAAGCAACTTCCACTAAAGTTTTGGGGTGAAGCAGTGCAGATAGTAGTACACATACAGAACAGAGGATTTTCAGATATTTTAAAGACTCAAACACCATTTGAGGCTTACTTTCAAAAGAAGCCAAGTGTAAGCTATTTGCGTGTCTTTGCTAGTGATGCCTCCACCTAAGGCCATGATGATGATCGGCCTAAGCAATACATTTTCATTGGGTACAGTGAGCGACAAAAGGCATACAAACTCTACGACCCACACAGTCACTCAGTTACAGTAACCAAAGACTGCACCTTTGATGAATACTCTAAGTATTCATCCCTTTTGAATCCTCCCATTTCAGATTCAGAGGGGGGTCATTCTAGTTTTGAACAATCACACTATGTGGAGCATGCTCTCTTTGTACATGACTTTCCCGATCATGATACAGTTTTGGAGCAAGAGGACTCAAAGATATCATCTCCGCTTATACCTCAGATGGCTATCGTACCATCGAAGGCTTATATTTCCCCTCAGTTTCAGTTGGGCATTACTCTAGGATCAATGACTCGTCATTTTCCATTCCTATCTTCGAGAGTCCATTTACCTCGTCTACTGGAGCATTATGAGCATATACCTTTCCATTCATGGAGTCGAGCATCTTTTGAGTTACCACATGACACTCCTGCATCTACTTGGATTCATCACTCAGTTGGATTCTATTCTAAGCCAGCTTCTCGGTTCAGAGGGGGCTTCCATGGTCCTACCGATACACAGCAGGACTTTGTACACTCCATGGAGGATTACAGAATACAGATGTACTACCATGTGATTATGATTTTATGCTTGATGCTTTATGTTTCACTCTTGCAGGACCTACTTCTTGACAATACACATAGTGTGGTGGACATTGTCAAAGCTTTGAAGGTTCCTATGTACCACATGGAGTTATCCTACCTCTCTCACATGGAGGTGATCTCGTCTAGTGAGATCTTGTTCCGTTCCTGTACCTCATTGGTGGCGTACCTCTGGAGCATCCGCTTGATCCATCTGGTGGACATATTATGGAGTATTTGGCGATCCCGCATGTTCGATACCACTTGGCAGCTATGGATTCCCAGACGTCGACTTCCTGGTGCTCGTGCTGCTGCTGCTGATACATTCTTGGTGGACCTTTCTCACATACCCTAGCAGCCTCCATACACTACAAAATGGAGCTGCAGAGGGGGTGTTGAGAATATAAGAGTGCATCTCCCTTTTGTATCTTGGAGTCACTCTCTTTCCATTTCATTTCTATTACATTTCCTTGTATTTCCTTTGTATTTGGGTACCTTGCCATTTGCTTCTACCAGTTGTATTCATTCTCCTTTCAGGAGAATTATCCCACATGAGATGTATTTTGGAGAGCCCCTCACAAATCTATATAAGGAGGGCCTCTCCCCCATTTGTATTTGGTTAGAATCTTGAGGAGCCTACTCCATGCTCTTGGCAAGCTCATTTCTAATCCACATGAGTTTACCCACTTCATGGTCTACTCATTTTGTGTCTCACACATTCTTTGTTTTGTGAGAGTACTTTACTTTTCATTTTGCTTCCGCGTGCGTACTCTCTACATATCCTTCTACGGTTTTAAATTATCCACATCTCTTTCAACTCTAACAGAGAGAGCCATTACTCCGTTTCTCGTCTACAATGCCAATAACTAGATCTTCATAATCTAGTCAAAGACAATCATTAGTAAAGTCATAAAAACTTCTCAACTTAAATTCTTCAAGTGAGAATTGATGGAACTATTGTCATCAAATAATATCCTTATTGCTGTTGATAGAAAAGCACCAACCCTATCAAGGAAATCTGAAGGATAAAATCTCAACCTTGACTATTCATCAAGAAGCAAACCAGGTATTACTTCCTAGAAATAGATCCTTGCTTAGATTTATCTCTACACGTAAACTAGACTTACTTCCACTAAAATAATTAATCTAAGTTGAACCTTTTCTATTCTTTCCCTTTCCCTTGCAAGAGATTGCGGATGAATAAAGCTTTTATGTATGGATCAATATATCCACACACTTGGACCGAATCATTTATCTAAAGTAACAAGATGTATAGAGAAAATTCTATCTTGGAAGAATAAATCTTCCTCATGATGATTGTTTTTCTATTGGAAGAACGAATTCTTTGCATGTGGTAGAGTCATGTCCTAGGGCGACAACTATTCCTTTTGATTTGCCCTTTTCTTCATGGATATAGATGAGAAAGTCTCAAAGGGAATTCGGTTTCACCCTCCCACACTAGTAGATCCTCATTCTAATCCATCTGTCACATCCTCACTAAATTTTCTATGAATTCCTTATCTAAAATGTAACTCCATTCCAATCCAAATAAATGTACAATAAGGGATTCTACAAATCCAATTCCTTTAAACGAATTAACTTGGTTCAAATAATGTACTTAATTATTGCATATCCTTAAGATATATAACTTAGCCTTGGGTACGTGGATTACGTCTAGGTACTTCCCATGATCCTTCCTCTTGATCCTTTGCTACATCATTGTGCTTTCTCTTATCTTTGATCACATTCTGGTGCTTTTTGAGATCCCTATATACATATTTGAATTGAGTTTCCTTGTTCCATCTACATATTCGAGTATATTTATCTTCTTTAGGATCTTTGCTCTAGACCATGAAACTAATTTTACTCCTAGATAACCACTTGAAACTATGAGCTCCCATTGTCGCTTTCTCATGAAATCCATCTCATGGATCCATTCTAATGACCTACCTATATTGTAAGCATTGTATGCTTGACTGTTTTAATCAAGAGATAATTGTAGAATAATATTTCTTTTCAATCCCATGTAATATCCCATAATCCCCAATCCAATTTCTTGTGAGACTCTCTTCAATAAAAATAATCCTTTCGTTCTCTAGGTATAGCCATATACTCTTTAAGAACTTTCTCTTATTCTTATGTTTGTGCACAGTCTTTAAGAAATTATTACTTTTCCTATCTTTTATACTTCTGCAAAGCCTTGAGTTATAACTCTTATATGAGTCACCCAATCACATGTGTATAAGTCACTTGCTCTTAATCATTAAGGTTTCCAAATGCTTAAATTTTATGAAACTTACAAATTTATTACTTATACCTTGATTCATCTCTTAATCTTAGATATTTTGTAATTAATTATCTTAGAATGAGTGGAGATGAAACTATGATTCATTAGGAATTATCAATAGCATATGCAAGTGTGCATTAAAACATATGCCTATCTGTGGTGTACTTTTCATACTCAATGACACACATAAGTGTCCCTACGCTATTATGGATATGCACATCTAGGGCTATAGACATTGTGACAAAGATAATGACTTGACATGACCTTCATAGTTGCAAGTAATTTGGTATGCATAATCGGTATGATTTGAAAATATAAAACAACTTATTGATCTAAATTATTAGGTCTCCAATCATGCTCATCATAATTTCAACTCACAATTGACAATTGTGAGATGCATACAAAAAAGACATCTTACACCAATTCAATTCACTTCAAAACTTAACAACTCGAAATGTAGTGGCTCCACAAGTTAACTTAATGACCATGACATGGAACTCCCAAAAAACTTGTTGTTAAGATCCACGAGCAATTCGTGTTTCATTTCTAAATGTGCAAAGGTATTGAAATCTTTGAATGTGGATCTTCTTTAAGAATCATTAAAATTTGGAGGTTTGATTTTAAAGTTCCAAATCAACATTTCACTTCTTTGTTTTCCTACTCCAAAATTGCATATTATTTCAAATATGTCGTTTGATACTTCCATAATATGGTAACATTTCTTACATTATAACATTGTCTTTATTTCAATGTTGCATCATTTGTTCAAATTATCCATTGGATACTTCGATAATATGGAAACATGTCTTTCATTCTAACTTAAGACTGAAACTTCTCATATGTTGAAATAGAAAGATTTCTCTCTTCTCTCTCTATCTCTCTTCTCTCTCTCTCTCTCCCTATCTCCTTCCTCTCTCTTTCTCTCTCATAATCACACACATAATTTGGCTAGAGTAGGAAAAGATGCGAATTCTATTATGTCGTTTTCCTCTTCACTTGTTCCCACACATTAATAGCAAAATTTGTACAGCTATGGGAGTGCAGAGGCGAAGCAAGCTTATAGATACATCTAGCAGACAAGGATAGTGAACAATGGAGATCATTATGGTCGCGAGGGATCAAAGCCAATTGCATTGATAGAAATGTCAATAGAAGCACCTCAACTACTTCAACATAATGTATTTAACTTAAGGCTTTTCGCAAGTACAATAGTATAATTAACATATTTTGCAATTTACAATGGAAAATCGGACTCAAAACTACTATGACAGGAGATGCATAAACAATGCGTTCTTCCTTGTACTGTGATGTATATTGGACTTCTGAAAATGCGCTAATTGCTCCTTCCTTATGACTATATACAGCTTTCATATGAATTCAATTCTGGCATGAATGTCCATACACAACAGAGTTTTGTGAATGGTTTCAAGCTGTGCTCAACTATGACAATTTATCAATCATTATCCAAGACAGGTGTAATTTTCTTTTGTTAAATGTGAAAATGCATAGAAGCATACAGTCTCAATTGTCTTCCAAAACAATTCAAAATTGACTCTGTTCAATGTTTCTTTCTGTGTGGGGACCTGTAGCTTTTATTGCTCTATCATGCCTCTTTCAATGATCATGGAACGACTTTTACAATTGTTTAGAAACCTGGAAAGTAGTCGACATGCATAATAGTTAGGAATCAAAACTCCATTACTTAATGGTGATCTTCATGAAGATGTTTATGTTGAGCAGCTAGAAGGTTGCGAGGAGATAGGTAAAGATCATTTAGTATGCAAGCTTATGAAAGCTTTATATGGTTTAAAAGATGCATCAAGAGCTTGATATGAGATGATACATGTCTATCTTCTAGCTATTGGTTTTGAAAACTCAGATGCATCTCTTACTCTTTATGTTAAAGCTAAGAAAGATGTTTTGATTATTATGATCATATATGTTGATGATATGATCATGACAGGTCCCAACACTACTAGAAATAGGAGGGTGTCAGAATGCCCCCGAATTGGAAAAAAATCGGGGCTTGTCGCTTATGCAATGCTAGCATTGCATAAACGATGAGCTTGTTTCTTAAAAAAAAAACATGTGTCGTCGCATAAGCGATGTTAGCGTCGCTTATGCGATACAAGAACTATGCATCGCAAATAGCATCCCTAAACAACGACACTATTAACGACGTTGGCAAACTCATTCTGACGCTAGAGCATCGCATAAGCGACGTCCTAGTGTTCCAGAGCATCGCATAAGCGATGCTCTGGAATGTTAAAAAAAAATTCGATTTCTCCTGGCAGATTTGTGCCTGGATTTGGATTCACAAGAGAGAGAGAGAGAGAGATCAACAGGAGCTCATCTTGGAAGCAAGGTACGCACACACACACATACACACACAGATTTACACACACACATACACACACACATACACACACATACATATGCATACACACACATATACACACATAGACACACACATACACATAGGCACACACACATACACACTAATTTACATACACACATACACACATACACATTCATACACACACATATACACACATAGACACACATAGACACATGCATACACACATGCATACACACATAGACACACACACATACACACATAGACACACACATACACATACACACACACACATATACACACACACATAGACACATACACACTTACACACACACACACACACCCACACCCACACACATTTACACACACACATACACATGCATACAGACACATATATATAGATACACATGTATATACACACATAGACACACACATACACACATAGACGCACACACATACACACATACACACACACATACACACACACATACACACATATACACACACATACACACACACATATAGACACATACACACACATATATGCATACACACATACACACACATATATGCACACACACACACACGTAGAGAGACATACACACACATACACATACATACATACATATGCATACATAATGCATATGCATATGCATACATACATACTTACATGCATACACACACATACACACACATGCATACATAATGCACATGCATATGCGTACATACATGCTTAAATTCATACACACACATATAGACACATACACACATACACATACACACATATATATGCGTACACACACATGCGTAAAGAGACATACACACACACATATACATACAATTATACATATGCATACATAATGCATATGCATATGCATATGCATACATACATACTTACATGCATACACACACATACACACACATGCATACATATGAATACATAATGCACATGCATATGCATACATACATGCTTACATGCATACACACATACACATGCATACACATATACACATACACACATATATATGCATATACACACATGTAGAGAGACATACACATACATGAATACATATGCATACATAATGCATATGCATATGCATACATAATGCATATGCATATGCATACATACATACTTACATGCATACACACACATAGACACACATGCATACATATGCATATATAATTGTGTACCTAAGTCGTGATGTCTTAGGGACTTGTGTCGAAGAGAATAAATCTCAATCGCCCCACAAGCTCGTATAGTGATGGATCGATACACGTTTAATTATCAATCCAAAGAACCACATGAACCAAGTGTATGAGGACATGTGTGCACATGATGGAAAGTGAAGTGGCTCAGCTACAATGCATGTAAAAAGACTAAACTACCTCTCCAACTCACTAAATCTCTGGAAATGCCTGCCATGATACCACTTACAATAGTAAGCACAAATTCAAATGTTTCTCCCAGCTCCGAACTTGGAATATGGGCAATAGCAGGTTATTTTGAAGCTCTCGACGAGAGGCAACTGTTGGTGGTATTTTCACTTGAATCTGACATCCGGTCTTCAAGTTATGGCCAAAATAATTGAATGGTGGAAAACACCTACGCTCATTCCACAACTCGTAATGGTTCACACACACACTACAGTAGTTCAAAATTGAATTAGAGATCACAGTCCTACACACACATTTCAAGCATTATACACACTCATAAGATCATAGAGAAGATGGAAATCAACAAGGAAGAAGCAAATTCAAATTTCAGCTCTCCTTCACAATGGCAAAAAGTGTTTACAAAGAGTCACAAAATGACTTATATACATGTGCCTCAAAAATGGTCCTTTCATACATGAGACTGGCACTTTTTGACTAATCTCTAATTTCCTACTATTTTACAAGAATTATGTTACAAGGATTTAGGCTTATGCATCTAGAGGACTCCTCAAGTGCATTTACATAGCTTCGAGGGAATTTCCTAGGATTTTGAAGAATAAGTTTTATGCCATTAATTTGAAAATTTTGGGGCTCCTCTTTTGTGCCTCTTTCCTCTGCAACACTCTCCCCCTCTTTATCTCTGTCATCCCTTGATAGGCTTTGTTTTTTGTCTGCAGCTTGTCTATGGCTCCTGAATACACACACCCAGTGGTCGTAGAAGCAATAAGGTTTGTCAGACAATTTATTACTTTATTCGAAATTAGTCCTTTGCTTATGTAATCCCCTTGGTATTCCATACATTCATAAATCTTGGATGCTGTATTAAATTGGGTTGCCACGAATGCCATCAGTGGCTAAGAATGTGATATTCTTAGTCACTCTCTTCAACTTTTCAACCTCTCCCCTTTCTAACTTTTGGTCTTCTGATATGCCTTTGTCTTCACACATCTGACCTTGTTGTATTGCTTGGAGCCTGATTACTTTTTGCTGTTGCACACCTTACTTTGCAGGCCTTTGCTCTCTTCTAAGTCAGCATTAGGTTTTAAAGGTCCTGTTCTTAGATCTTCTTTGTCATCCTCTGGGATCTGATGCATTTCTTTCCATTGCACGCATCCAGTAGAGGGAGAAGCGTCTAGAATTCTCAGACAATTGGTTATCTTATCCGATGAAGAATCCTTTGTGTATTGTCTCCCTTCGAAAGATCCTGGTTGTGATTCTTTTGTTTCCATTCTTCGGGCCCTAGTCCTTTGGTGTTGTCGCCTCATGTGTTGCTTAGCCTGTTCACAACTTTCTACCACATGCAGCTGGTGGATGAGGAAGCTGTGTGCAACCTCCCATGAAAAGTCTTGGTTGTTATCTTTCTTTATTTCCATTCCTCAGGACCTCGTTCTTTGGTGTTGTCGCCTGATGCGTGCCCCTATGGGGCTTTGGGCAGAGGGTTGTTCTTTTCTTATGAGCTTTTTCTTCACTGAGCCATTTTATTCTTTGATCTCCTTCTTCTTCTCTTTTTGCTTGATTCCCCTTCCACACGTCCCTCCTCCTGAACTCTGTCGTCCCCGATAGGCTTTTTGTGGTGACGCGCGTATGTTTGTATGACTTTCTGCTCTCGATGGTTAAGCAAATTGGCTTGACATATCATGAGTTCGTTCCATTGGGTTGACTTCACCCCGTCATCTGGTGTCTTTCTATGGTCTACAAATCAGAAGCTTAATTCGTAGGCCACCAGTCGTGCATTTAGGTTAGAAGATATTTTTGCAAAGATCTCTGAGTCCATTTCAAAAAATCCTGTAAAAAATGCCTCTTTGAATGTTTGCATATATGGACTTGGAAAAAACATAAGTCTGGAATATATGGCCATCAGTGTTAATCGACTAGGGATAGTAGATAAATAGAAAACAAGAGCATCTGATTCCTAGTTAATTTCGATGAAGTTCAAAAAGGTATACTGTGCATGTTGAAATGCCTTTATTACTGTAAGTAGCATACTCAAAATTTTGTTAGTCATTTTTATGGCTAAATCCGGTACTGTGGCATATCTGGTGATCCAAAATTTGATTGTTTTCACCATGTACTCTTCGGTTCGTAAGTAATTACGGGGTGGACTTGGTAATAATGGATAGTTTAGCCATTGATTATTTAAGCTTCCTTGGCACTGTGCTTCCCAAAATTGCATCCAGGAGCGTCTTCTGGGTACTGGGCAAAAGGAGGGATTGACTTGAAGTACATACGGTGTCGATTCCCAGTGTACCCATAACATAGGATTCTTTTCCAAAAATTTCCGTCTTCAGATAGGATCTGCTTTATCAAATTCCTCTTGTGTATAGGTAAATGTCTGCATGTTGAACTGTAGATTGCTATCTACCTCTTTATTGGTGGTTGTCTTTATGTGCTGGCATGTTTCTTCTTTGAGTAACCCATAAGGTACATTGAAAGGCTTCATAACCTGTTCTAGATTCTTGCTCTCAATCTTTGCTTCTCTCATTACTTTGATTACTTGTTCTTCAAATTCTTCAGTAAGCTAGGACACCAGTAGTGCCCGCTCATTTCGGCTTAGTTCTGCAATAGCCCGATTATGTCTCTCAGTGTGGGTCTTTGTTTCCTCCCTTATCGGTGAATGATGCATGGGGGGAGAAAGAGGACGTACCTTAGTCTCCTCAGTAGCCACTGTGGAGTGTGGAACTACTGGTGTCCCCACGTTTACTTGTTGTTGTAATTGAGATTTCAATTTAGTTATTAGTTCATCCTTTGCTTTGATTTCTTCGGTGGCTCGCGTGACCTCGTCTTTGTTTTTCAAGAGTTCCTCTCTTATGGCAGCAAGTTGATTAACATCTTCATTGTATTGTACTAGGAATTTATTCTCTGCCATCTTCCATTTTCTCCTAACTTCATTAATATCGTCCATATATCATTTTTCCCATTCCGCTATGACGGTTTGCTCTTTCTTCAGCTGATCTTCATACTTTGCTATTTGATCCTCCAATGCTTTTGTGTTGCTTTCTGCCATTTCTGGCGCTTCTATAGGTTGGTTGCATAGTAAGGCTGTCATCAATTCTTTGTTCATGTGCCTTAGATTGTCGGCTTCATCCATGTATACCTCGATTTGAGATTCAAGGAGTTTACTTCTAGTATTCATTCGTGCTTTCTCTGCTTCACCAACTTCATATTTGCTTTCTAGCTCTCTTATTTGTTCTTATAGCTTCTTGTTTTTAGTTTCTAGTATGATACATTTAGTCTTGGCCTCGTTCGTTTTTGACTCTTTGTCTAAAAGTTTCCTTTGAGCTTGAATAAATTTTGCAGATAAGCTTTCACCTATTTCCTGGAATTGATTTTTCTCTCGCATATCCTTGTCGTAGGCTGCATCAACGTCAAGCATTAGCTGTTGAGTATCCATAGCAGTTTGCATCATTTGTTGCACTACAGGCTTGAGTTGAGCTACATCCACATTCAACCATGTTTTGGGGATGCTCAATTCATCCCCTATTCGTACATCTCTTCCTTGTTCCACATGTATCGTCTCGTTGTGCGGTTGTCTTATTTGGAGATGTACTTCTTGGTCTCTTTCTTCCTCTTCATTAGTGGTCGATTTGGTAGCACTGCCTTAAAACGTGACATCCAACATAGAGGATTCCACTTCTACCCTGATTGGTGTGAAGGGTTCAGGTTCCTTTACTGTGTCTTCTACTTTTTCTTCCTTGGGGTTCTTTACCAAGGCCTCTCTCACTAAATGAGTCTCTTTGACTCAGATGTTCGATGCTTCATTTAATTTGATTATATGAATGCCTTCTTGAGATACTTCCTGCCTTGTGGTGCCTTTGATAGTGTTATCAGACATCTTATCGATCTTTATGCCTTCCACTCCAAAGTCATCGGGTACTTGATTCAATTCTTCCCATTGACCATCATCTTTGGAATCACTTTTAATGTCTACATTCAGCATAGATGGTTCTTGCTCCTCTAATGTATCGGACGATCAAATTGATTTGGCCAACCCCAACTCTCTATATCGATGAACCTTTGTCAATCGTTTTCGTTGTTCATTGTCTACAACTGTCTATAGGTAATAATGTCCTTGTACCGATAGGTTTGCCTGACCTTCCATATACTGATGAGTTTCTTCCATTGCCTTTGTTAATTCCTCTTTCGTGATGGGTGGATTGTCTTCAAGCCTTGTTCTTGGAAGTACATGTATTCTCTTTGAAGTTGGGACGGCTTCTTCCACTTGCATCATCTCTCGTAGTCTTTTGGTACCTCTCATTCTCGGATGAGAGCTCGTTTCAGCTTCTTCTATTATTTTTACTCCCTTTTTTTCCTTGAAATCGTGGAAATCTTCGCATACTTAGCCATCTCTTCAGATGAAGGAATCTCTTTCAAATGTTCCCGAATGCCTAAGGCATGATAGATTAGTACTGTTAAGGCAACACTTCCGTTCAAGAGCTTCTTATGGTTCCACTATTTCTTTGCTTCAAAAAGTTGTTCTTGAATATACGGGGTCATGTTAACTTGATTCATGTTAACTTGATGGCATGGCACAACATTTGCACTATGATCTTCTGTGGAGTGGTATATGGATACATGTTTGGAAAGCAAAAATGTTGGTGAATGAGTCCGACTTCCTCTTCTATATCAATATGGTTGATATCTATAAACGTTCGGGTCTTAGCCCCCCGGCTTTCCTCTTTCAAAATTGTATTTCTATCTTTTTCCCATATGAAAGCTTCTTTGATTAAGTCATGGGTGAATTGTATGATGACCCACTTGCCTGCTGCATCTAGGACTCTTGCTTTGGGTACTAATGGATCATGCAAAGTTGGTTATAGGGTATTCATTACTTGTGTGCATCGTTGGAAGTCCGATTTGTAGATTGGTAGTTCAAAGTACTTCTGAATACCAGCTTTCTTCATAATGTCCACAGTCGATGGAAGTTCATGTACTACTTTGAAATCTTGAGACATCACTGGAAACTAATGGTTCGTGTCCATGATCTTCATTGTTACTAAGAACATATAGTCCCCAGTAGGTTGATCCTCTTGAAACCAGTTACCTTTTGCTTTCATCACGCTTCGTAGGGGAAATTCCAGCATCTCCTCTTGAATAGTCACTTCAGAGTCCTCAGAAGCCATCTGCACTTGTAATAAGGAGAGCATCAGCTTTTTATAGACGGCATGTCGTGAGTGATGTGTGTCTCAGTGACATGTTGTTTATTCCGTCACTCGGTTTCCCCTTACTCAAGTAAGTAAGATCTCTTACCACACATCTTTTCATTTATATTCCTAAAAGAAAACAAGAGTTAGTTTAGCCGAAGCATTTATTTATTTACATAGTGGGTTCATTCCTATGGAAGTAGAATCTAGGATCTATTCCCAAGTGGAAAAGGTGCACCACTGGTTTTGTTGAACCTATCATGTGCCAAATGCATGGCCTCGTGGTATGGCCCTGGCATGCACACTTGAGGTGCATTGGACTCTTCATGAGTGCAAATGGAGTTATGTTGAGTCTGTTGTTCCAGTCCTTGCTGCCTCTTGGGTCTCCATATCCATTTTGTAGTTGATGTTTGAGGCTTCCTCTTCTCCTGGGCTTGTCGTATTCTAGGTTTTTCCTCTTTCTTTCTTGAAGTCTGATTGGTTGATGTCGTGTTCCTCTGGTACCTTTGGTGGGTCTTTTTGGGTTTTGTTGTCTTGCTTTTTCAACGTAATCTTTCCTCTCGCTTGTCTAGTTCTTGACTTGCAGTCTGTTTGATCTTCTTTGGTATCCACATTTGGTACCATGTTTTCTAGGCTCCAACCAATGACTTTGGAAGCCATACTTTCAAAAGTCTTTTTGGTTCTGCCTGTAATGAAGAGAATTTGTTGTTTCTCCTTGCCTCCATAGGGTGAGTGGCCTATATCCGTATTTGATTCTCTGATCCCCTCATTCGATCCTTGCAAACCTAGTGTAGATTAGCTTTTCCTAGTTGCGGCAATTGAGTAGTAGACTTCCATGTGGATGTTCTTCCCTTATTGTAGGTAACTTTAGGGGCATTGTCTTCACATTTTCTCTTGGATTCATCGTTCATGGGAAATGAAGGTACCTCTTCAACTGACGCATTTGTATTCGTAGTCAATCCTTGCTTAGGGTAATTTTTGGGTGAACTCTCGATTGATTCGTTTTCCAACTCCTCTTTTAGGGTTTCTTTCTCGCGCTTGATGGCTTCATGCATGTGAAGGAATCTTTCTTCTAATAGGCTAAAGATTTCCTTATGCCGTATTTTGGTTGAGATGTATCCTTGAGCTAGATGTATGCTCACTTCATTTTCAACAATCCAATCTTGTCCTAGGATCATGCTTTCTATTAAATCCTCATCTTTACATACCAAAAATCGTTGCTCCATAGTGGAATTTCCTAGGTGGAGGGATATTAAAGCTTCTCCAATACATTCTATGATGTGGCCCCCAATGCCTATCATGTGAGCTTTAGCCAATTTCATGATCGTTTGAAGATGCGTAATAATTGTTAGTCATATGCATCTGAGTGCTGTCCCTGAGTCGATTAATGCATCTATCAACTGGTATTCTGTAGTTCCAATCCCTAGGTTTAAATATGGTTGAGATATGCTGAGGTTATTTGTGTTGGCTTGGTGAACTTGGTAATTGGCCATGGGAATAGGTTCTTCTCCTTGTAAATATCGCTCATCTCTTTGCTTTATCCACTTTTTTCATCTCTTGATATGCTCTATGGCATCTTGCCTTGCTTCTTCTCTAAATCTATCTTCTTCTTTTTCCGGTTTTGTGCACCTACTAGTTGTGCTAACATCTGATCCATCAATGGTTCCATACATCACTTTACTCGGCAACCACTTATGTAGTTAGGAAGTATGTCTCCAACCAATGTGGCTAGGTTGAGTGCCCCACTCATTGAAATTCTATTGATTAATAGGGGTCCATGTCTGTGTTTCTGTAGCTTCTTGGCATGTTGCTTCAAAGTATACACTAGGACTAAATCTCCTTCTTTTAGGCCTTTGTCTTTAATGTGCGCATCATAATATGCTTTTTGTCTCCTCTTCGTGGCATAAATTCCTGCATTAGCTTGTAGTCTTGTTTCGTGTAGCTTCTCGATTCGAGTTGCTTGGACAGTTCATGCCCTGTCCATTCATACTGTTGTGCCACTCTTAAAGTAGGCACCAAAAAATCGATTGGCAGGATTGCATTTTTTCCATACACTACGTTAAAAGGAGTAGTTCCAATGGCAGTCTTGTAAGCCACAGTGAAGGCCCAAATTGCATGATGCAATTGTTTGTCCCAATCTGACCTTCCACTATTGACTATCTTTGTCAATATAGTGCATAACACTTTATTGGAACTTTCTGCTTGATCGTTGGCTTGAGTATGATATGGGGCTGATTTTTTATGAATCACTAAGAACTCATTCATTAAGGACTCTATTACTTCATTAATGAAGTGAGTTCCTCGATCACTCACGATCTCTATAGGTAGTCCAAATCGAGTAAAAATATGCTAACCACTAAATTGTTTGGCTGTCTCCCATTTTATAGTCAATCTATTACCTGCCTTGCTAACTAAGGCTTACATAATTGTTTACAAATATAAAATATCAGTTAGCTATGGAGGTATTAGGTCATCTGGAAAATAGGAGGACCAAATTTATTTTTTAGATTTTGAAAGATGCATGAATAGTTTTAAAGGATGGGTGGATAGAAAGCATCCATTCAATGCAAGTTCTTGTTCTTACCTTAGCTAAAGTAAAAATAAAATTTGCATTGAATGGATGCTTTATTTCCATCCATCCTTTAAAATTATTTTTCCATCCTTCAAAGTCTTCAAGATAAATTTGGTCCTCCCATTTTCCTAACGACCTAATACCTCCATAGCTAACTGATACTTAATATTTGTATGCAAATTTCTTAAAAAAGTTAGCGGTATAGGTGTTAGAAGAAGCATTTTTTGAAGGGAAAATATTTTTAAAATGTCAAAACAATTGTAGAAATATTTATGCAAATGATGTAAAAATGAGGAAGATTCTTCCTCATGTAAATTATAATCATATGTATTTTTTCTAGAATTTTTGGAAGCTCTTTGATAGCATATTTTTAGATTAGAAGGGGAAAGGACCAAAATTCAAGTGCGAAAAGGGACACTTGAAAATGTATAAAAGATAACTTCCTCTATTTTGAGAGGGTTGGTTGTATTATTTTTTCTATCCAAGTAATGTGAAGAGCTCTCCTGCAGAAAATCGTGTTTCTCTCTTGCATGTACTTTCTCTTGATTTGTTAAGTCTATTCATTGTGAAATCCATGGAACTTGTGAGCTTCAGTTGTGTATTTCTGAGTAATGTGTATGAGGAGAGGTGATTCTTAGTGTATTGAGTGATAAAGTGCAGAAGAACAAAGCTGGAAATGGAAACCTTCAGTTTTCATAGAATCGCGATTATCTCATCTGTGTGATACAGGTATCATTTTTGAGATTTGACTTCATAATTGTGTTCTGCTGAGAAAATGGCACATTTTAGGCACCAAGATCATTGAAAATACTGTTGTTTAGCTCAAGATAATCAAAACCCTAGATATCTCTCTTCATCTTCATAATTTCTCAGAAAAACAGTCATTTAACTCTTGTTCTTGGAATCCATTAACTAGAAGGGGCTGTGGTCTTTGCATACTTCCCGGATTGACAATTTAAACATGTGTAGTTGATGCTTTATGCTAAAATGTTTGGAGAGGACAACTCCAAAGGGTAACAACAAACATTTTTTGGCGTCGTTGCCGGGGAACAAGCAAAAGCTTCATTGAAGTTGGGGACCTTGCTGGATCTTCCATTGTTGATGGTATTTGAACACATTGAAAAGGTACTACTCTATAATCAAGAAAGGAAAATGAAAAGGTAGGTTTCTTTGCTTGTCTTTTGGGAAAAGAAATCATGAGTTAACCTTTTGGGATAGAAGAGGTTGTGAAATTCTTACAAATTGATAGTTGCTCATTCCTTTTAAGAGTAAAGTGCAGGTGTGAGGAAAAATTGAATCAAGATTGTTATAGGAAGGTAAAATGTGACTATCTTTGCATATGTAGAGTGCTTTTTGACTAAGTACCAAGCAAATTTGTTAATCTTGGAAAAGATGACATGATTGCAATGAGGAAATTCAAGTAAAGTAGCTATGTGCAAAATAGATTGATCCATTTAGGATAATAATCTTGAAAAAAATTTGTTTGGCTCTTGAAAAAAAAGGTAATTGAGTTTATCTTTGCATGAATTGATACTTGTACTTCTTAGCACAAATTTTCTTGGAAAGCTTTACTTCTAAACTGATTAGATTGTAAGCATAAAAGAGTATAACCAATCATGAAACAAAAGATCAATGGATCTTGAAACAAGAAAACCCTAAGTGAAGTGTTTACCTTGATTTAGGGCAAAATACTAAAAAAATTCATAAAATTCATTAAAAATTTAAACAAATTTCTTTTTTCTCAGAGAGTTGGACAGGAGGATTTTGTTTGAAAGTGGAAAGGGAAAAGTGAAAGAAAAAAAAATATGCAAATTGAAAGAAAATAAAAACAATGTCTAAAATAGAAGATGTTGTTTTAATTTTCCAAACAAAATCTCTTTGAATGAGTTTGGTGGTGTATAATTGCAGGTGACAAGTGATCTGGAGTTGGTGAAGAACATTGAAGAAGACCAGGTGGAAAGAAAAGTCAAAAAGTGCAAAAACTAGAAGTTCAAAGAAAAACACGATTCTCTTCACAGGATTGCGATTTTCAGTAAGATAAAGAATTTGATTCATTTTGCACTATTGGGTACTGAGGTAAGTGATTTTAAAAGGTTTTATAAGTTGTATGAGTAAAGAGAATCAAAATTTTAAAATTTCAGTAAGAATTGAGCATCAAGTGATTAAATTGGAGAATTGGGTATAGAATCGCGATTTTCATCAGTAGAATAAAGAGAGCAAATTTTGTTGGAAAGGATAAGATTTGTGAATTAAAATTACAATAGTGCTAAAGTACAAGAATCATACAAAAAGAATTGAAAATTTGGTGAAAATCACACACAATCGCGATTGTCGGAAGACTATAAAAGCCTGAAATCTCAGAAAAAAATTCATTTGAGTGGAAGAGAGAGTGAGAGGAGCTATTAGAATCATGATTTTCTACAAATATAAAATCTTTTGGACATTTCTCAACAAGGCAGCAAGGTAATTGGCTTACAACAAATTTTCGCATGATTTCAAGTTTTACCTTTTGATAAAAGCACAAAAAAAACACAGAAAATTGTAGAAACACAGAATCACGACTTTCTGATTTTTGAAATTTTTGATAGGAAAAATCATTATTTTGTTACAAGTTCATTATTGCATGACATTATTTTGCTAAGGCGCTTCCATTAGACTAAAAAGTTATCAGAAAATCAAAAATAAAAAATTTACAAAAATTCTATCAAAATCGCGATTCTGTAATCAAACACAAAATCGCCATTCCCTAATCAAACAAAAAATCGCGATTCCCAAAATATGATTTTCATAAGAAAATCGTGTTTTTTAATGATTGTGAGCAATCACGATTGTCTGGGAACAAAATCGTGAAAAACATGATTCTATACAGAGGATCGTGAAAAGCACGATTCTCTTCACAGAATCGTGAAAATCACGACTCTCTTAACAGAATCGTGAAAATCACAACTCTCTTAACAGAGGAGCGTGAAAATCACAATTCTCTTCACAGAATTGTGAAAATCACGACTCTCTTAACAGAATCGTGAAAATCACGACTTATTTCACAAGATCGTGAAATCACGATTGTCTTCACAAAATCGTGAAAATCACGACTCTCTTAACAAAATCGTGAAAACCACGATTTCCTTCACAGGATCGTTGAAATCACGATTGTCTTCACAGAATTGTGAAAATCACGACTTCCTTCACAGGATCGTGGAAATCATGAATGTCTTCATAGAATCGTGAAGAACACGATTCTATCCACAGAATCGTGAAGAACACGATTCTATCCACAGAATCATGAAAAAACACGATTCTATCCATAGAATCGTGAAAAAACATGATTCTATCCACAGAATCGTGAAAAAACATGATTTTATCCATATAATCTTAAAAAAAAAACATGATTCCATTCATGGAATCGTGAGAAAACACGATTTGTAACCACAAAATCGTGCAAAATTTAGAATATCCAAAGAATCGTGAAAAAGATAATTCTTTTTCACAGAATCGTGAGAAAATCTAGAATTTTCTCAAGATAGTAGAAAAGACGATTCTATTCACAGGATCATGGAAAACAAGATTCTCTTCACAAAATCGTGATTTAGTTGGATGATTCTGAGATTTGGTAATAAATTGTTCACACCTGATAAACAAGAGTTAAAAAGGAAGGAGAGAGAGCCAGTAATAGGAAAATTACAAGAAAAAGATTTAGGGCAAGAAAATAACATGGAAAACCTAAATGAAACCAATGAACCTTCTGAAACTAGTGATTATAGAAATATTCTCAAATATATGTATACAAATAGGTTTGGAACCTATGTGTCAAGATGGGATGCATAAGTTTCTCATTAGGTTGAGAAACTTAGAAGTTCCTTTAAATATAACACTAGTGGCACAATTTAAGGATGGCAGATATGAGGATAGATAGGGATGTGTATACATCTTCTCTCAGGATCCAGAAAACTCTAATGATTTAGGGCAGTGTGCAGACAAGAGACCTTGGGAACAAAACCTAGGGCAACCAGACTTGCCAAGACAAAATGAAACTCACAATGATATTGAACAACAACAAGGTAGGAGAATACATACTTCCCCAAATCCGTTTGAAAGAGAAGCAGAAGGAATTAATGATTTTCCATTCAGAAGGAGACATCAGTGGCAAAATCATGGAAGAATGCTTAGGCCTTATCAAGTAGCTAAATGCATGAAGAATCAATATAAAGGATATTCTGATCCTCATGCTCATGCTGCAGAATTTAGACAATTAATTAGGGCATAAGAAGTAGAGGATTACAAAGTACAATTTGAAGCATTTGGTTTAACCTTAACTGGACCTACACTATCTTGGTTCATTCCCTTGAGAAAGGAAATGTATCCAGATATTGAATCTTTCCTTGAAGCCTTCATAGGGGAATTCTCAAAAATTGGAATAAAACATAGTACATCTACCTTGATACATAGCTTTAAACAACAAAAAGATGAAAATGTCAGAGAGGTAGCTAGGAGATTCAAGCAATACATTGATAGATGTCCCAGAGAGGAGGTACCATCCATGGCAAGACAAGTATCTCTATTCATAGAAGGACTGAGAAGTGCACAATTAAGAACCTTGGTGTATTATAGGAGATGTCCTGACCTAGGAGCATGTGTGAAAGAGGCAATAGACTTGGAGGATAACAGAGGACAAGATATGTTAGCATTTGATCAACCTAGACCAAATGAAGATAAAATCCCACCAGCAGAAGAATTAGCACAAGCCATTGCTAAAGCCCTAGAAGTTAACACCAAGAAAAATTTGATAAACCCGAGGATAGTAACAAATAAGAAATGCTATAATTGTGGAGAAAATCATTTGGTTCAACAATGTCCTTATAAAAAACCACAACATTTGCAAGATAGAAAGACACTCAAATACTGTACATTAGAAAGAAAATGGACAAATCATACCAGAGGAGAATGCTTCTATAATAAACAACCCATTAAAGAAAGAAAATCTGGATTTGTTGAGCACCCAAGACCTGTACTTGGACAACAAGCACCTTTACCAACAAATGTAGTACCAGTGAACTACACACCAATAGAAGAAGAATGCTCAAGACTTAGATCATCATACGGAGAGGATTATCATTGGAATGAAGGATACCAACAAGAATGGGAAGGATATGAATAGAGAGAACCAGAACTACAAGCCCTGGATTTGGGAAATGGGAGAATTGAAATGGACACAGCCACATTCATGTATATAACTAATAATTACATGTCCAATCAGAAACCTCAATTCAAAGGGAGTCAAAAGATAACTTGTTATAGATGTGGGGGAGAACATTTCATTAGAGACTGTCCACAACCTTCTACACTAAGAATAGAAGGAGCCTATTGCAAGGATTGTGGCAGGGAACACTTAATAAAGGATTGTCCAAGAAACCCTCAAAAACAACAGAACACATCTAGTAACATACCATCAAAAACAATTAACATAATAAAGCAAGAAGAATTGAGTGACCATGACCAGGTGACTATAAATGCTATAACAAGAGCACAAGCTAAACAACAAGAAACAACAAAGGAGACACATACGCAAGAACATAAGAAAATTGCATTTCCAAAAGAAAAGAAAAACAGACAAAAAGGAAGATGGGAAAGGAAATTGAGAATGGGTAAAAATTTCAAAGAAGAAACTATGGAACAGTCAAACAATAGCCAACCACAAAACACACAGACTCAAGAAGAGACCAAAAATTCACAAAGTCTGGAGACTCTGATAAGAGCATACAAAGGAAGAATTCAAGATGGACCAAATCCTACAGATCATGTGATGGCATATCCTATGCCAGATTTAGAAGATGAAAGGATGCAAAGATATAAACAAATCATACAAGAAGCACAACTCAAGATAGGGGAACCATACAATTATCAAACAATAGTTGAAGGAGCAAGTGCAAAAGAAACCAGAAAACATCTTGATCAGGAACAAAATCATCATTTACAACACAACATGAAAAAGTGGGAAACAAAGTCAAAGAACCTAGATCCACAGCAACAAGGGTTGGAAGAGTTGTTGTACATACCTATTGACAAAATAGGAGGATATTGTGAAGGGGAAGAAGGAAACTCAACTCTGAGAATACAATTTGGTGAAAATCATGCCAAGGCTATATTAGACAGTGGATCAGGAGTGGCTATCATGACTAAACAAACTTGGGAGAAATGGGGAAAAAAATGAGTTAATACCCGCTAAAATGAGATTACAACTTGCAGATGGACACATAGAAAAACCCCTAGGAATATGGGAAAAGGTGATTGTGGAAATATGTGGTATAGTTAGCATACTTTTGCCATAGTTGAATTCCCACAATCCACTTCATATGAAATTATCCTAGGAAGACCATTTATGAGACAAATGCAAATTGTGCAAGATTGGGGTAATGATTGCCTATATCTCCAAAGCAAAGGAAGGATAACTAGGGTGAATTTAAGAAATGGTCAATATTGTGATATGTCCCCTCAGGAATGGTTCAAAGTACATCCAAATCAGGAATTGAGTGAAGAATCAGGGAGTGAAGATCAGAATGAGACAAAATCATCAATTTGGAAATGTAATATGATAAGGAAACACACAGACAAAAAGAGGATGTTAAGAAAAGAAGATTTTCTAGGAGAGAGGAAATCACAAGATGAAAGCTACATACCACAAGAATTTAAAGATGAAGAATTTGAGCCTTATGGTTGGAATCAAATTTTGACCACCATGGATCTAGCTAATGATGAGTATGTGGGAGTTAAATTCCAAAATGAAGATGGATATGATATCTTCCACATAGGAATACAAATGATAAAGGTGTCAAAAACAGAGGAAGACCAGGAGGAAGGAATAATATTAAAAAATGGGAAAAAAAAATATCTGGAAGAAGTAGAAGCTACAGATGCTATAAAAGAAAAAATCTTGGGAAAACATAGAAAAAACAAACACAAGGAAATAGAAAAAGATCAAGAAGTAGAAAAATATAAAAAAATAACAAACAAATATCAATAGTTTGATGTACCTTCAAATTTCAGGACCTATGAAGTAGAAGACAGACTATTGATATATTTAGGTAGTGATGTGTGTGAACACACTAGGACCGCCGGGGCACTTTTTTCCCTCTTTAGGAGGTTTTTTTCCCCCGGCTTGTATATACGCCTATTGCCCTAATGGGAAACTTATCTTTGTACATTCTCTAGTAATACATTCAGTATTGTGTGTTTGTGCTCCAAGCTTCTTCTTCTTCCTTGTGTTGTTCGCGTGCTTCTGCAGATGTCTAACTCCAACAATTGGTATCAAAGCAGGTCGTCGCTTCATCTAGGGCGCCATTGACAGTCCTCCGTTTGCAGTCTCAGAATCGTACAAATTTTGGTGAGCATACTCAAGGCCTCCGAATGCACTATCGCAGTGCTTGTGCATGCTATTTTGTCTTTTTGTGCCAAAGGTATATACCAGTTTCTGTTCGCCAGTTTAAGCGTCTCGAAGTTTGCTACAGGTCTAGCAGAACTTGTCTGGGCAGTAATGTTCAACTTTTTTGAGATACAGTCAATTTTCTACATCAAGGTATTTTAGTCACCGGCCATGGTTGAAAGTAGTGATGTATTCCGTATGTTGGCTGTTGAGGATAAGTTGGATGGTACCAACTACCCATTATGGGCTTATATGATGCGACATGTTTGGTTGCAAAAGGATTGTGGAACATTGTGCATGGTGTTGAAAGACGTCCTGTTACACCTGTAACGAGAGGTACTGCAATTACAGGTGCTGGAGCTTATGAAGATGGTGTTGAAGATGATATTCCGCAGATTCCTGTTCGTGCTGCTATTTTTGTTGCACCTACTGTAGAGCAGATTCGTTGGGATGGCAGAGATGCCTTGGCACATGCATTGATAGCTTTGTCTGTCAAACGTGCCATTATTCCTCATATTTGCTCTTGCAAAACAGTTAGGGATGCTTGGGATACACTTACCACATTGTACCAAGCTAGGAATGAGACTCGTGTTGCTTACCTCCGAAAACAGTTGGAGAGTGAGCACATGAATGAAGGTGATTCTATGGACAGTTTCCTAACGAAGATCAAAGATTTGAAGGAACAATTGATTTCTGCTGATGAGGTTATACCAGATAGCTCACTTGTGCAGACCGTTCTAAATGGTCTTCCTGATTTATACCAGAGTTTTGCTTCTACTCTTCGGTTGATGATGAAAGGCAATCCGAATGCCTTATCATTTGAGGAGTTAGTCTCTGTTCTGTTGCAGGAAGATCATTCCAGGCAAAACAGGTCCATTATGCGTGTTGCAGATCAAGCTTTCCTGGCTATTCAAAAGGGCAAAGGAAAATGGAGCTCTTCTACTATAAGCAGAAATCTGCAAATGCTGCACATTCGAAGAACTAGGATAAAGATGAGAAGAAATCAGAAAAGCAGAAATTGTTTTGCAAGTAGTGTAAAGGGAATGATCATATCATAAAGAACTGTCCAAAACTGGCTGCAAAAGAGGCAAAGAAAAAGGAGGCTGGAATGGTTGTTGCAGAAGCCTCTACACCAAAAACAGAGTCTGCTAATCTTGTGCAGGAAGAAGAATGGGCATTTACTACTGTTTGCAGTTTTGACCCATCTTCTCATGAGCAGTGCATGTCTGCAGTGGACTCATATGTTTGGTACTTTGACAGTGGGGCGACCAAACATATTACCTCGCAGCGCAGTTTCTTCTCTTCACTCAAGCCTGCCCCTACAGGGAATACTGTCACATGTGCCAACAACTCCTCTTATCCTGTTATGGGAGTTGGTAAGATCATTCTAACTACTGTTGATGGTAGTTCTTTCACCTTGTCAGATGCTTTATTTGTACCAGGGATCAAGAAGAATCTGTTATCAATTTCTGCATTAGCCAAGATTGGCTTGGTTGTGAAATTTGTTGATGACAGATGTACAGTTCATGATCTGTCAAATGGCGATGTTATTATTGCTTCTAGCATTTTATGTCGTGGGCTATATAAGCTCATAGACTATGAAATATCTGTGAATGATTTGGCATGTGCAGTTCATGATTCTCAGGCTATGTTAGATGCAAAGCTTTGGCATGCATGCTTTGCACATCTGAATTTTGCTAGTTTGCTACGCCTGCAAAAATCTGATATGGTGTCTTCTTTGCCCAAGCTTGAGGCACTTGGAAAACATGTATGTGAAGGCTGTATTTTGGGCAAAATGCAGCGTTCCTCCTTTCCAAAAGATGGTTCAATTCGGGCTATGCAGAAATTGTAGCTTGTACATAGTGATGTCTGTGGTCCTATGCAGACACCCTCTTTTGGGAATTACCTTTACTTTGTGACTTTCATTGATGATTTTTCCAGGCATGCATGGGTATATCCACTCAAAGCAAAGTCCGAAGTGTTCATGTGCTTTAAACAGTTTTTGGTTTTGGCTAAAAATTGGTCAGCATGTAAAATGGGCACCCTCCATTCTGATCGAGGGGGGGAATATATGTCTTATGATTTTAATGCATTTCTGGCTGAACGTGGGATAAAACACCAGTGTACAGTGTCGTATACACCTCAACAGAATGGATTTGCTGAACAAAAGAACAAGTCACTCATGGAGATGGCGAGGTGCATGGTCAAGAGTCAGGCTTTACCACATAGTTTCTGGCTTGAGGCTGTCATGTGTGCAGCATATGTACTGAATAGGTGTCCCACTAAAGCGCTGCAGTCTATCACTCCATATGAGGCTTGGCATGACCGCAAGCCATCTGTTGCTCATCTGCGTGTTTTTGGTTGTTTAGCATATGCATTAGTGCCTGAACAACATCGCACAAAATTGGATGATAAGGCAGTAAAATGTATTTTTGTTGGGTGCAGTTATGAAAGTAAAGGCTATTGTCTGTATCATCCACAGACTAGACACATTCTGGTTAGCCGTGATGTCTCTGTGGAAGATGCTATTCAGCCATTGCTTTCATGTACTAAGGAGACATCAGTTAGCTCCAAAGACATGTATGATACGTTGATGCCTCTTTTTACAGGTGGACAGTCTAGTGCTGGTCCTAATGAGGCAACTTCTCAGCCTTTGCAGGTTTCATATGATGATGTAGATCATTCTATTTCTGATGCAGATTTACATGATGCACTTGTTGATGAGAGAGCTGATATTGAGCAGGCAAAAACTATGCCAAAATGGCTGGTGCAGACTTTGCATGAGAGCAAATTAGATGCACCTTTGTCATATCGTACTCGTTCAGGCTCTCATAGTGCCTCCTTTGCATCAAATTTCTATGCTATGGTTGTGTCTAGTCTCTGTGATGAGAATGAGCCTGTTTCTTTTGATGAAGCACAGAATTCAAAAAATTGGATGGCTGCCATGCAATCTGAATATGATGCTATAATGAAGAATGATACATGGTCTTTATGTGACTTGCGTCCTGGCAAGAAGGCCATTGGCACTAAGTGGGTATACAGTCTGAAGTGTAAACCTGATGGTACAGTTGACAGGTATAACGCTAGGCTTGTTGCAAAGGGTTATGCACAGGAAAGAGGCATTGATTTTGATGAGACCTTTGCACCTACATGTCGTATGACTACTGTTTGGAGCATTTGTGCACTTGCAGCCCATCATGGTTGGAATGTACATCAGTTGGACATTAAAACAGCATTTTTGAATGGTGACTTGCATGAAGAAGTGTATGTTTTTCAGCCCCGTGGCTTTGTGCAGAAAGGGCATGAAAACCAGGTGTGCAGGTTAAAGAAGGCATTATATGGTTTAAAGCAAGCACCGCGTGCTTAGTATGAGAAAATACATGCCTATCTGGTTGCACATGGTTTTGAGAACAGTCCAAGTGAAAGCACCTTATATGTTAAGCGTACTAATGATGTGCTTCTGATCATTGTTGTCTATGTTGATGACATGCTGCTCACTGGTCCTATTGAGAAGCATATTGCTGATTTCAAGGCTGATTTGCATGCCTCATTTGAGATGTCTGATTTGGGGCATTTGCATTACTATTTGGGCATTCAATTTATGCAAGTTGATGGTGGAATGGCTTTGTGTCAAACGAAATATATTGACACATTATTGCAGCATTTTGGCCTTGAAGATTGTAATCCTATTGCCACTCCTATGGAGACAGGTTTACGATTGAGTCTTCATGATGGTGGAGATGCATTTGATGCTGTTCTCTATCAGCAAGCTGTTGGATGCTTGATTTACTTATGCATTACTCGGTTAGATATTCAGTTTGTTTTCTCACAGATGAGCAGGTTTATGCATTGCCCAGGAGTCACGCATTGGAAGGCGGTTAAGCGCATCTTTCGCTACTTGAGTGGTACTCGGTTACTTGGGTTGTTTTATCCCAAGGGGGGATCACTACCGCCAGATTTGCATGCTTTTTCTGAATCAGATTGGGTTGGTTGCTATGACACTCGTGTGTCCACTAGTGGTTTTTGCTTCATGCTTGGTAGCTCATGTATATCTTGGTTGAGCAAGAAGCAGCCTACTATGGCCACTTCTAGCTGTGAGGCTAAGTATAGGGCAGCTTTCACAACGACTGTTGAGTGTGTGTGGCTGAGACGCCTTATGGCTGATTTGGGTGTTGGCCAGTCTTCTGCCACCACCATCTTCACTGACAATCAGAGCGCATTGTCAGTTGCGAGAAACCCTGTGTTCCATGCTCGCACTAAGCACATTGAGGTGCATTATCACTATGTCAGGGAGAGGTTCTCTGCTGGGGAGATCAGCTTGGCATATGTGCCCACACAGGAGAACATTGCAGACCTTTTCACGAAGGCTCTGCCTAGGGAGAAGTTTGAAGCTTTCCACAAAGCTTTGGGCTTACTTCCTTTTGTGGAGTGATTTCCACATAGCTTGCCACTTCCTTATACATGAGTGCCAACTCCTTGTTCACCGCATCACTCCCAGGGGGGATTTGTTGATATATTTAGGTAGTGATGTGTGTGAACACACTAGGATCGTCGGGGCACTTTTTTCCCTCTTTAGGAGGTTTTTTTCCCCCGGCTTGTATATACGCCTATTGCCCTAATGGGCAACTTATCTTTGTACATTCTCTAGTAATACATTGAGTATTGTGTGTTTGTGCTCCAAGCTTCTTCTTCTTCCTTGTGTTGTTCGCGTGCTTCTGCAGACGTCTAACTCCAACACAGACTACTTCTAAAAATGAAACCAAAATGAGAAAACAAAAAGGGGGAGGCATATGACAATGAGGAACAAACTAAGAAGGTGATGATCACTCAAGAAGAAGGGGAAGAGAGACATATTGTCATAGCTGATGACATGACAAATCAAGAGGAGGAAGCATTAAGGAATTTGGCTAGAAACTATAGGGATGTGTTTTGCTTACAGTTACAAGGATTTGAAAGGAATTGACCCTAAAATCTGTGAGCATAAGATTCCTATTACACCTGATGCAAAACCTAGCAAACAAAGACACTATACATTTAATGACAAATACTCTGCAAAAATAAAGGAAGAAATTGACAAGCTACTGGCTGCCAATTTCATCTATGAGATTGAGTATACAGAGTGGATATCTCCTATAGTTGTGGTACCTAAAAAGAATGTGAAACTCAGGGTATGTATTAACTTGAAAAAGGTGAATGCTGCAACTATAAGGGATAGCTATCCATTTCCCATAACAGACCATCTTTTGGAAAGAATTGCAGGTAAGGAGGTCTATAGTTTTCTGGATGGTTTTTCAGGATATAATCAGGTACCCATAGCTTTGGATGACCAACATAAAACTGCCTTTTCCATAGAATGGGGAATCTATGCTTTTAGGGTTATGGTCTTTGGTATAACTAATGCCCCATCAACTTTTCAAAGATTAATGTGTCACATATTCAAAGAATTCCTTACAAATGTAATGGAAATTTATGTGGATGATCTTTGCACTTTTTCATTAAAAAGACAAGATCATTTGAAGGATCTGGAAAATAAGACATTATCTTTTAGCCAACAAGTTTAAATTCTTTGTGGATCACCAAGCTTTACTCTACTTAGTAAAAAAACCATGTCATACAGGTAGGATAGTCAGATGGTTTCTCCTACTGATGGAATTTGAGTTTGAGGTAGTGGTCACACAAGGAAAAACTCATTTGAGAGCAGACCATTTGTCCAGGATCCAAACAAAAGAGCCAAGTTCACCTTTAGATGATGACTTTCCAGATGCATATCTGTTCAATATAGAAATTATTCCTGAATGGGCCATGACATTAGTACCTTTGCTAACCATGGGACCTTGCAGAACATCTCAAAACAACACACATCTGGTATTACAAAGTAGGAATTTTATGCTGCTAGCTGGGCATTTGTATCATCTCAATCATATGGGTACATTGGAATATTGTACTCCAAAAGATGAGCAGCAGGAGTATTTAAGAAGAGCTCATTGTTGGAATCCATGTATTCATGCTTCCATGATAGTGACCCTAAATAATCTCAATAGGATGGGAGTGCATTGGCCTAATAAGATTCCAGATGTAAAAAAGTATATTTCCAAATGCTGGGAATGCCAATCCTTGCAAAATTCAGAAATTATAACCTTATACTGGTTTCAGAAAAATCCAGATTGGAGTGCAAACATAATTGAGGAGTTGAAAAGAAACAAAAAAGGAAAGCTAGTAAGAGCTAGTGCAGACTCAAAGAATCTAGAAATGATTTTTGAAGAGTATCAATTGATAGGAGATCAATTGTACAAGAAAGGGATGGATGGATATTTAAGAATCTGTGTTCCTGAAAATAAATATATGGATATGCAGACAAGAGAAGGCAAAAAGCTTATCATGATGTTCATATTAAAGAAAAGGACTTACAAGAAGGAGATCTAGTTTTGGCATACATAGTAAAAGAACATAAGAAGAAATTTCAGAAAAAAGGACATGGGCCTTATATTATCAATCAAATAAGTAATAGTGGAGCTATCCAATTAGCTAATATAGATGGAGAAATCATGCCTAACTTCATAAGTGGATGTAGAGTAAAAAGGTATGATCTTCCATATACTGTTTCTGAATGGAGAAGAATACATCAAGCTCAAAACAGGAAAAAAGAAGAGGAAAAAATTAGGAATGAGGCTCAATAGGAGGCAAAGGAAAGGATAAGAAAAATCAAGGAGCTTAGAGAAGTCCTTTTGTGTGAAACACCTTTGAGAATAAGAAAGCATTTTCCTATTATAACAATGAATTTTCATGATGAGAAAATCAAGGTTTTGATAGATTCAAGCGCACAAGTAAATTTGATCAGTTCAATTTTGTTGGATAAGTTTAACTTAAAAAGGACTGAAAGTAAAACATTTATCAAAACCTTAGAAGGACAGATAATACAAAGCTTGTCCTCACCATCTATTAAAGTTAAGTTCAATGAAGAATATATGAAAATAGATTGTGAAGAATGGCCAGATCATATGATGACTGAGAAATTGAGTTTGGGACAACCATGGCTCAGGCAAGGTAAAGTAATTTTGGATTTTAAAAATATGAAGCTTAAATTAACATTCAATGACAAAAGGTTTTTAATGTTTCTATTGAGTGATGAAGAACAGGAAAACCAACAGGATATCTATAACTCAGAATTGGAGGGATTTACTTTTTCACTAGAAGCTACAAAGAAATCACAAACACCACTTCTTCATGACCAAATCTACTTCAATAAAAAACAGGAGGAAATTGAAGAAACAAAAGGTGTTGAAAAGGCAGAAGAAAGGTGGAAAGTGTGGAATGATCAGAAGCATCTAGGCACCAAGACAGAAAGAATGCGGAAACAAAGTACATATAAGCACTGCTCATCAAAACAATTTCCCATAACTAAATGGATATGGAAGCCAAAAACTTCCAAGAACAATTTATCAAAAGAAGATTGTTTTATTCCTAGAACAAAGTCAACAGGAATCAAGTATTATTAGGTAAGAAAATCAGATCTGATTCAATGGAAGAAAACAAGCATCAAGATACTAAAATAGCTCAAAAGTATGAAGAGTTACAGATGAAAGAAAAGGCATAATGGTCATCTAATGCACACATGGGATTCTTGAAAAACAAATTTTTTTTTAGAATTTTACAAGAAGGAAATTATGAAATCCTCATCCTCATCCTAAGAAAATAAATAGCAGGGGAAGAGAGAGAAGTGGAGGAAATTATTATGAAAAAAAAAAGAAAAAGAGGAGAAAGAAGAAAACAAAAAGAAAAAGAGGAAAAAAAAGAAAGAGGAAAATTAGAAAAAAAAAGAGAAAAATTATCAATGCTTTTGTAATTCTTTTGTTTATATAAGTTATATTGCACGAGCAAGATATAGATTGTAATTTAGCAGGTTTCTATTTTTCATTCATTTTTTCTTTTTTCGTTTTTTCTTTTTATTTGTTAAAAAATATATAAAAGAAAAGAGAAGGAAAAGAGCACTAGACATCTTGCTACACATGTGATGATCACTTCAATTGATTTATATCTGTGATACAAATAAGGAAGTCAGGATTCATCTGAGATTTTATTTTCATTCTTTTTTATTTCATCTCAAGACAAATGTGATTTTATTTATGTTTCTTGTGACTCATGTGGGTGGAGTCTTCTTTTTTGTGTGATGTTATATTTTCTCCAGAATGGTGAATCCAAAGGAACTACCAATCCATGAATTCAAAGCAGACTCAGTAACTTTGTCTAGAGGACATTGGTTCTTGGACAGTGAAGCTGCAATAGAAAAAGTGGAGTTGGAGTCTGATGAAGAGGAGGAAATTCCAGAAGCAGAGAAGATAGCCAAGGAGCTAAAGGAAACCCTTGGTATCATTGGTCAGCACATTTTTACAATAGGAGTTGGAGGTCACAACACCATGCTGTGCGAGGAATTTTACAAATTCCAAAAAATTGCAGTTAATTATAAAAGATGGAAAGCAGTAGGATTACACAGACTGTTGGATGAACCTTTGTTCTTTATTGATTTTGAGAGAGTATCTCAGGTTATGAATAGTCTGCTGGAAGTTGGAAAGGGCAATGATGCATATTTCAGGTGTTCAGTCAAGAACAAGGAAAACAAAGAAGTGAATATTACTATAAAGGCAGAGCATATCAGGGCATCCCTTCAGTTCTATTCAATGGGAACCAAGTTGGATAACAGCTTTGTCAAGAAGAATAAAGCAACCTATGTAGGATATTCTAAATTTGCTGATTTCAAAGGAAAAGAGAATGAGGAGTATGCCATTAGAATGTTCCTTCAATACTTTTGTTTTCCAAAACTACCTAGATACACCATGCCACACAAACCAGTGACATTGATTATGTTTAATAATAAGGACAGGACCAAACCATTTGGAGTGATGGATGTAACTCCCTATATCCATGATCAATTTAAGGAAGCATCCAAACATTGGGAGCAAAGAAAGTTCATGAATGGAGCACAATTCTTGACAAGGATTATATATCACGTTTTAGGAATGGAGGATCAATTAAAGTTGGCTCCAGAAGCTCAATACTTCAGAAGTTTGATGTTAGGAATTAAAAGTCCTTCCAAAATGATGTCCATAAGAGAAGCAGAAACCCAACCAAGCATGAGGGGAGCATAGAGGAAAAGAAAGGGAGTCTCAGAAGAAGTGATCCGAGTAAAGAAGAGAAGATTAGACCCCAGAAAAGTAGAATTGGAACAGGAGGAAGCCTCAAAGGAAGAGCATGAAGCTTCTCAAAAGGAAGTACAATCTTCAAAAGAACCTCATCCACCTCAAACAAGTAAGGAACAATTGTATACTTATTTGACTCAAGGAAACAATAATAGGGCAGTATATGAAGCCCAGTATCAAAAAATGTTGGAAGACTATTCTTGCAAAGCAACTGATTGGATACAAGACGAAGTGGAACACTATGAAGAGTTACATGATTAGATGATGGCAGCAGAGACTAAAGAGGTTTTTGTTAAAAAGGAAGTGGAATTGTTAGCATATTTCAAAGAGTTACAAGGTCCCCCTGAAACCAGAACTACAGTAGTAGTGAAGAAGAAGGTTCAGAAGAAACCTGTGCAGAAAAGGAAGTTGACCAAGAAGAATAAGGGAAAAGCACTTGAACAAGCACAAAGGAAGGAGGCAGAAAAATTTTCAATAGAAGAAAAAAAGCAAGATGAATCCATGGTATTAGAAGAGCAAAGAATGGATAAATCAGGGATAGTTGGTTCATCACAGTTTTCTTCAGATTTAGATAGTGACATTGAAAATTTTCTTTTGAAAAGTTTAAATTTGTCAGTACCTAGCACACCAAATGTGACAGTACAAGCCTCTGAAAAAAGTAAAACACCACAAGATTTGAGTGAGAAGTCACAAGGAAAACAGGTCCAAGAAGAAGCAGCAAAACAGGTTAGTCTTGGAGAAGAAAAAAGGATACTAAAAGGTAAAGCAGTGATGATGGAAGAAGAGGTTGAAGCAAGGAAAGAGTTGAGTAGTGGATTGGTGGACTTAGGGTTTAAAGTAGTATGGACAAAACCATCACAACAAACCTATTTCAAATTTAATGAGGAAAAGCTAGAAGCAGAAAAGGAAGCTCAGATAAGCAACTCAGTACACAAGAAAGAAGACAAAGATCAAATTGAGGAAACTAAGGAGGTATTAGAAAAGATGAATTTCAAAGAGGTGAAAGAAGGGAATACAGAAAAAGAAATAAACCAAAGCATAGAAGATATACTTTATGACCTAAATCATAATGAGGAGTTCACAACTACAGAAGATCAGGAAAAAGAAGAAGAATTGGATCTTATGGATATAGATGAGCAAGAGGAGGGACAAAAGGAACAACAAATAAATGATCAGATAAAGCTCTTAGTAGGGAATGATTCAACCTCAACTCAGGATAATAAAGTACAGAAAGAGGAAGGACAGGTCATTGAAGAAAAACAACAAGAAATGGAGAAAAAGAAGGCAGAAGAGATGGAGATAATAAAAGAAATATGAGATCATGAGAAGGAAGAGGATCAGACATTAAAGTATGAGGAAGATGCTGCAGACAAAGAAAAAATGAAAGAAAAAAAGGGTTATGAAGAACAAAAGAACCAGGTCATAGAATATGAGGAAGAAGATGAAGTAGAGAATGACTGCAAAGAAGAAAAGCAGATAGAAGTAAAGCAAGGGGAGTTAGAAGCTGGGTTAGAGAGGATACCCAAGGATATCAGGTCTGCTTGTAAACTAACCATGAGCAATATAGAGCAGTTTAGACCATCTAGTAGAAACATGATTATATCAGGAATGGTGGCTGAATCAGAGTTTGTGAAAGGCAGTAAAATCGTTAATGAGCAAAAGAAAGAAAAGGAATAGTTAGAGGAACAGTTGAGGATTGTCCAGGAAAGAAATGAGGATTTTACTAAAAGGATAAATTCTTTGGAAGCATTGGAGGTTCAACAACACAATAAAATTCAATTTCTTGAAGACAAATGTGCAAAACAGATAGAGCATAGCAGCAAAATGGAAATGGAGCTGAAGAAAATAGAAGGAAGATACAGAACACTTCAAAGCTCATATCAGATTATGGTCAAAGCAAATGAAGAAATAAACAGGTTATTGATGGAAGAAGGCCAAATAAAAGAACAGAGCAAGATTGTACAAGTAACACAAGATGAGAGGGAGGAATTGAACAAAGAAATTTTAAGACTACAAACAGAGCTGAAGGAAGCCAAGGAATTGGAAAAGCAAGCCAGTGTACATGCTGCCAGCTCAATGAGAGGTTATAATAAACTACATTTGGATATAGCAAAAGAGAGGAGTGATTGGCAGTTGAGTATAGAAAAAGAAATAAGTGAGTGGAAATGACAAAGAGAGTTGTGGACATCTCAGAATAGAAGCTTAATGTTGTTGGTGGAGGAGCTACATAAAAAATTGGAAACTCCACAAAGCCAGGTTGAGCAGGTAGAGACTACACAAGCAGAAGAGTATCAAGGGCGAGATGATAACATAACTCAACACTTTGATGAACAAGAAAACAAAGCAGCAGTTGAGGAGTACTCTGATGAGTTTGTTCAGAAGCTTTTAACAGATAGAGAATCTAGAATGGAATTTATCAGAAAAATGCATAACGAATATGAAGAACAGATTGTGAAATTTGCTCTCAGTAAAGGAATAAACCCAGACCAACACCATTGGGTAGCAGATGGCCTAGGCATACCTTTTTGTATGATTATTGAAAGCATTAAAAATTACCAGCTTGCAAGGGTAGGATTGTCATCAAACAAGTATTTGGAATATGAAGAGGATATCAATGTAACTAAGGAATTATTTGAAAAAGCCAATCCTAAATGGAGGAACAGGTGGTTGGATGCCAACAAAGAATGCAAGAAAATTTGGAAAGAGGCACCTATTCAGCTAAAGATAAATCCAGCCTATTATCCAGTAGCAAGAAGAAGGGAATGGACTGTGTTCTGGGAAAGAAGAAATGCAGGACAGATTCCAGCAAAATGGCTGAACTTTCCAAAGGTAGAAAGACCTAAGGCAGGAACATGGCCAACAAAGAAATATATGGTTGACACAGCAGAGTCTGTTATATCTACATACAAAGATGTCAATGATCCAGCTTGTATATTACTAATCACATTAATGCAACTCATACTGGCATGTATAGAAACATTTAAAGATACAGATGTCAGAACCCTCAACTACATTGGTTTCAATTCACCAACTGATGCCTTACTTTTTGATCTAAGTGAAACCCCCGACAGTATTTTTGGGTAGTCACTATCTTCAAATTTTTGAGGATGCCTTTGATTATGGATTTTTTGAAAGAGAATCAGAAATCTTTGGAAATTTATCAGTAGTCACAAAGTCTAGACTAACAGCCTATGAAGCAGCATATACAGATTACCTAAAGAAAGATGTGATAGTAGTAGCTGTACAATGGAGAAAAGCTCTATTTGAAATGGTGAATAACTTGAACATCACAGAAAGAAAAAGTCATGACCTATTGTCACAGGTGTATCAAAGAAAAAAGAAGTAAAGGAAGCTCTCACTACTTATCTGCAAGAATATTTTTTGTCAGGAGCCAAAACGTCTAGGATACACACACATACACATATATATGCACATACGTACATGCACATATACACATACACACACATGCACATACATACATATACACATATACACATATACATGCACATACACACATATACACATACACTTACACATATACATGCACATACATATACATGCACATACATATACACACACATACACATGCACATGCACATACACATATACACACATATACACTTACACATGCACATGCACATGCACATACATACATATACACACACATACACATGCACATGCACATATACACTT
The DNA here is from genome assembly GCA_020310875.1 of Ceratopteris richardii. Lineage (NCBI taxonomy): Eukaryota > Viridiplantae > Streptophyta > Polypodiopsida > Polypodiales > Pteridaceae > Ceratopteris > Ceratopteris richardii. Next base: position 67,932,467 of record CM035407.1, read on the forward strand.
ACACATGCACATGCACATACATGCATATACACATGTACATATGTACATACATTCATATACACACACATATTACACACATATACATGCATATACTCGATCTCATGTTTCGTAGGATATCGGCCATAATTCTTTCGCTACATTGAAACAAATAAAAAAGATTAGTTTCTTGCATTTTAACTAAAATAAAAAAATAAACTCACAATAACACATATACTTACAAATGTAGCTACAAAACCATGATGGCCCATTTGGCCTAGGTGCGATGTGTGGCCCGACTCAACTCTCTTCTTTGCAGCAGCCTATTTATTTAAAGAAAAATGAAATACATAAATTAAATGTAAAAATTTGCTAAAATATATGAAAATTATAAATATAAACTATTAATATGTATACCTTCTGCTAAGGAAATGACTCTTCAAGACATAGCTATCTATGAAAAAACTGCCACATCTTAGGTGGTATGTTAGGTTGCCTCTTATTTTTTTCCACCATACAATATCTCATGTTAATTTAATCTCAAACAAAAATAAAAAAGAATCAGAATACATACACATATATACACACACATACACATACACATATACATGCAAACATATACATGCAAACATCTGCATGCAAACATATACACATACATATATGCATCCATATACAAATATACATACATATAACATAAACACACATATACATATCCACATATATACGTATACACATACACATGCATGCATATACACTCATTCATACAAAATACATGCATTTATCTCACAATAATGTGTATTTGTGTATATGTGCATATGTGTGTATGTGTAAATGTGTATATGTGTGTATGTGTAAATATGTATATGTGAGTTTATGTATGCAAATAATCAGATTATTAATATCAAATACCATTATTTGTAGATTTCGATCAATCAGAAAGAACTCCACCACCATCTCCTAATCGTGCAAGGACTATATATTATAAGTATATCAAACTTTTAATTTTAAATATATTTGACAGATACATAACTGATATATTTTTTTGTTTCTTGTTATAATGAGATTCTGATCAATCAGAGGGCACTCCACCACCTCCTACCCATGCAGCGACTTCACATGTGTCCTCTAATAGGAATTATGATGAATTTTACTATCAAGAGCATATTATATGTTGGTGTAACTCTTGTTATGGCACGTATCAAAGACCACGATTGGAATGTATTGAGCATGAGGTAGAGTATGGTACTTTTGAGCATGCACCATCACTTGGTCAACATGATAATGCTTGGGTATGTATTTTTTCTATAAATTAATTTCATTATTTCATTTAAAAACCATATACAAAATCATATTATTGTTGATATACAGGAATACTTGCTGGATGATGATGATGATGATAACTTTTCTCATAATGTTAATATATCTTGTACATGTCATGGACTTGTTGTTCATCAATTATAAGTAGAGGTTTCTAGAAATCCTCTACCTCCTCGTTTAGAGACTGAAATGGCTGGAGATTATCCATTGCCAGCTTGTGATTGTTCTCTAGTACAAACATATGATAGAAGAAGATATGGAGGATGGAATAGAGGCCCACTTCCTTTAGATGAAGAGGTGTTCAACTTTTGGGGTGTTCGCTAGATGATTGCTCCATCCACTATTACTAATGTTGGTCATGGTCTCTTTATTGTAGAGGATTTGTGTGTGTGTCTTCAAACTTTGAAGTCACTCTTATGTCATTTTATGGTCCTATATATGGATGGGGAGATTTGCATCAACTTGCAGGTTATGTTCAAAGCATGAATACTTATGGAATATGCTTGAATGCAGCATCCCTTACTAGTAGAAGGATTTCAAATGCAGATAATGAAATATTATATATTGATGGAAGACCTTACATGCATGGAAATATAGCAGGTTTAATAAATATTAGTCGAGGGTTACATAATAGTTAAAGGACTAATTTCACATTTGAGGAACGTGAAAATAGTCATGAATCACCATACATGAGTAGAGATGTATCAAGATACATAGTTGTCAATGCTATTACTACATTACATGCTGGTGATGAATTATTAGTGAATTATGGATGGCTTAGAACTCTAAGAGCACCTTTTAGCTAGAGAGAGAATGAAAATTTTCCATCCATATTTAATAACTTATATATTTAATTTTATCTTTAAAGTTTACTTTTTATTAATTTATGGAATACTAATGATTTATATTCAGGTGTATAGATTCCAACGTATGATGTTGATGATATTCCTCCACACCATTCACAATTTCCAGTAAGACCTCATTTATCAAAAGCTTCTATGAGGAGGCTACGCAAAAGTGATCCTATGAAATATGCAAGGTTGAAAGATCTATATTCAAAAGAAGATAAAGTACAAGATTTATGCGACAATGATGAAGATGATGGCATGGCAGATTTTATTGAGGATTGGTATCAAAATGATAGTGAGAGCATTGATATAGCTACACATGAGAAATATCTTCGAGAGGAATGTCTAAAGCATGTATATGAAGGAAGTTGTTTGACACGGCTAAGTGTGAGCTTACTTATTCTCAATCTTCAAAATCGTTTTGGATGGAGTAATCTATCTGTTTCGGCACTATTAAGGTATAATTTTCAATTTTCTATCTATTTATATATATACATGCATACATATATACATATAAATACATGCATATATAGACATACACATAATTATACATGAATGCATACACACATATAAACATACACACACATATACATACATACACATGTTATGAGAGTAAGGTCAAATTATACATACCTATATCAAATGAAGATGTTTTGTCCATCTAGCCTTTAGAATTGTCCACCCAACTTTAGAATCTTCTTGACAGATCTGTTTCTCCTATTCTAGTCGACCTAATACCTATTGTTTGTTGTTACCCTTTGGAGTTGTCCTCTCCAATCATTTTAGCATAAAGGATCAACTACACATCTTTAAATTGTCAATCTGGAAAGTATGCAAAGACCACAACCCCTTCTAGTTAATGGATTCCAAGAACAAGAGTTAAATGATTGTTTTTTTGAGAAATTATGAAGATGAAGAGAGATATCTAGGGTTTTGATCATCTTGAGCTAAACAACAGTATTTTCAATCATCTTGGTGCCTAAAGTGTGCCATTTTCTCAGCAGAACACAATTATGAAGTCAAATCTCAAAAATGATACATGTATCACACATACGAGACAATCGTGATTCTTTGAAAACTAAAGGTTTCCATTTCCAGCTTTGTTCTTCTGCACTTTCTTGTTGGAGAAACAATCACTAATTGGACATATATTTGAAGGTCAAATCTTAGGAAGAAAACCCCATGCCTATGTGAAGGGACAAATTCACAAATGTATCATATTTGTAAAGTTAGTTCACTTTAGTTCTAGAAGTTTTTTAAAAGTCACGGGAATGAGAAAATCTATATAAGTTAGTTTGTATCAACTGACGCGAAGAGAGAGAGAGAGAGCGAGAAAGAAGAAGTAGAAGAAGGAGTTCATTTTATACGACTGAGTATAGTCGGGCTTCTCTGAGTGAGAAAGCATTTGTAAAACTTCTGAGTTTTCATAGCTATGAGAAAGAACTGAGTAAAGTTCTGTGTATGAGTCTCTCTCCATCATCTCCATGCTTGCCTACTGTGTGATGAATTCAAAAGTTCATGTTTTCTGAGCAATTCGATGCCTGGCATCGAATCTTGGCTGATAAGTCATTTTTTCATTCTTTGTGTGTTAACTGTTGTTGAATCTTTTAAAAACATGAAGTTTGTGGAGCAACTCGATGCCTGGCATCGCGTTCCAGCATAAAATGGATGCCCGGCATCGACTTCTATAAATATAAGTCATCTTCTTCATGTGTGTGTAAAAGAAGTTGTTTCTGGTGCAAAAAAAGGGCCTAAAAAAGCTCAAAGTCGATGCCCAGCATTGACCTTGACTGAAATTTGATGCTAGGCATCGAATTTTTTATTTTTAGACACCCAGGAATACTAAAACAGGCAAAATTTCCAGTTTTGGAAGGTCATATAGGGTCATCTTGTGAAGGCCATAACTTGAGTTCTAGAGATTCCTTTGATACATATAATAGCTTGTTGGAAAGCTATACTTTTCTAGTTTCTGCCTATAAAGTTTCATGGAGAAATAATACTTGAGCTAGGAGAAATCAGCAAAATACTGAAGGTATGTCATTTCGGTGACTAGGAATTTCTGTAGAAGCAAAGTTCTCACTTTAGGCTATCATTTCTCAAAGTTTGGAGTGGCAATGAGTTAATGGTGACCATAGAGGTGTTCTAGTGTCACATTAATTCATTTCTTGTGGTGTTTTATACATCAACAAGTGGTATCAGAGCAGAAAGATTCTCGAGAGCAGAAGACGACAAAGGTACGAGAAGTTTTGTAAAGTTTTCCATTAAAGTTTGAAAGGTGAAGCATTTGAAGACACAAGGCATCAAAAGGTTACTTCAAAAGTATCCTCATAGACAAAGAACTTCAAAAGGTATTATCCTTTATCCTTTAAGCTCACAGGTTGCAGCAGAAGGGAAGGAGTATGGCAGATCATATCTCCATTGACAAACTGGATAGAGATAATTACCCCGCATGGGTAATGAGAATGGAAGCCTTACTTATGAGTAAGGATCTCATGGTATATGTAACAGGTGAAGAAGAGAAGCCAGTATTTGAAGATGAAAGCCGACCAAAGAAAGAGGAACTTGATGCTTTAAAGCATTGGCAGAAGAAGGATGCAAGTGCAAAAGCCTACATCTACAATACAATCTCTGATCATTTGCTACCACACATCAGAGGATTGGAATCATCTGAAGATATATGGAATGCATTGGAATATCATTTCCAAAGCACTACTAAAGCACGGAAAGCAAGTCTATGGTCAGAGTTTACAACATTCAAGAAGAAGCCAAGTCAAACCATTAGTGATTATGTCACTAAGATGAAGGATCTAGCAGATAGTCTTGGATCCATAGATGAAGATGTTGAAGATCACAGATTGATTGCTCAGCTACTTGCAGGTTTGAGAGGGGATGAAAGGTGGAAACCTTTTGTCTTATCAACAAAACTTTCATTAAATCATTATGTTCCAGATTTGAACCAGTTGCTTGGTTTGATGCTCACATATGAGCAAGACTTGAAGGGAGATGGAGATAAAGGACAAAGTTCTGCAATGTACATGAAGAACAAGAAGAAAGGAGATAAAGGTAAAGCAAAGGATGAAGAGGATTCTAGTTCTCAAGCTTATTATGCAAGAGGTAAAGGCACTGGCAGAGGAAGACCAAGAGGTTTTGGAAGAGGAAGAGGTAATCAAAATAACAACAAAAAGGCTTGCTGGATCTGTGGATTGAGTAATCATTTGGCTCATGACTGTTGGCATAACCAACAAGGATCAAACCAGAATCAAAACAACAATAGCAGAGGTCGAGGTGGAAGATATCAAAGTAATTTTCAAAGAGGTAGACAAAGTCAAAGAGGAGGCTATGGTAGAGGTGGAGGAAGAAGTTGGGGACAGAATCAATCCTACAACACCACCTACTACAACTATGCAAATGACACACAGAATGAAAGTCATACATCATTGATGATGAATTCAATCAGCACATCAGATAAAGAAGATCTAAAGGTATTTTACATTGACTCTAGATGTTCTAATCATTTGTCAGGAAACATAGAATTGATGTCAGAATTGGAAAAAGGCATTTCTAGCCATAGTGTTCAAACAGGTGATAATACCAGACATAGTGTACATTCAATTGGAAAAGTGAAATGCAAGAGTGGAGGAGATTTGCTAACCAATGTTTTGTATGTTCCTACAATACCTAAAAACTTGATTAGTGTGGGACAGATAGTTGAAAAAGGTTTTCAAGTCAGGTTTACAAATGAAGGAGTATTTGTGGAAGATCCAGAGAATGGATATAATCAGATTGTCTCTGGTAAGAAAGAAGGTAGACTCTTTACTTTAAGAGTGCAAGGGAACATTGGTCAAGCTTTGCTCACACATGGTGAAGCAATGATTACAGAACTTGATCTCTGGCATAAGAGATTAGGTCATTTCAATGAAAGAGGAATTAAAGCTATGGTTGCTAATCAGTCTGTACTAGGATTACCAAATGTGCAAAGTCAACATATGGTTTATAAATGTGAAGCATGTCAAATGGGAAAAGCACACAGGTTACCATTTCAGAAGAAAGGATTCAAACATGATGGAGTACTTGAGCTCATTCATACAGATGTATGGGGACCAACAAAAGAAGGATCTATCAGTGGCTCAAGGTATTATGTTCTTTTCATTGATGATGCTACAAGATGGATAACATTATATGTTTTGAAGGAAAGATCAGAAGTGTTTGGAGCCTTCAAGCATTTTCATGCATATGCAGAGAGAGTAACAGGTCAAAAGCTTAAGAGACTGAGGTCTGATGGAGGGGGAGAATACTTCTCCCAAGAGTTCAATGATTATCTTTGGAATGCAGGTATTAAGAGAGAAATAACTTGCAGGTATACACCACAACAAAATGGTGTAGTAGAAAGAAGGAACAGGACTTTGGTTGAGTTTGCTAGAGCTATGCTGAAGGAGAAGAATTGTCCAAATTATCTTTGGGCTGAGGCTGTAAATACAGCTACATATCTTGTGAATAGATTACCATGTGCAACTCTGAATGGAATGACTCCATATGAAGCTTGGTGGGGTAAGAAACCAACACTAGATCATTGTAGAGTGTTTGGATCAATTGCATATGCTTATGTGCCATCACAGCTTAGGCATAAACTTGAACCAAAGGTAGAAAAATATGTGTTCATTGGTTATGATGAAAAGCAAATGGGTTACAGGTTGTGGAATCCTCTAACCAAACAATTTCTTGTTTCTAGAGATGTTACATTTGATGAACAGAAAAGTTGGTATGCAGATCAAAGTCATACAGCTGAAGAATTTGAAGAAGAGGTAAGAAGATGTGAGAAAGGAAAATCAATTGTGCAGGTAAATAGAGATGAAGACTATATGCAAGCAAGTACATCCAGAAGTGGATTAACAAGAAGGAATGAAGAAGCTCCTATATTTGATGAAGAGGTGTATCCAGAAACTTATGAAGAATGTGAACCAAGAAGGTCAAGCAGGACTAGAAGACAACCAGAAAGGTATTCTTATGATACTTCTTACATAACTCAGAAGAACTATGCATATATGGTCAAAGATGATGAAGAACCCCAGAATTATGATGAAGCTAAAGGTAAGAAGCAATGGGAAGAAGCAATGAAGGAAGAGTTCAATGCACTGGAGGAGAACAAGACATGGGAACTTGTTCCTAAACCAAATGGTAAGAAAGTAATTGGAAATAAATGGGTTTATAAAGTGAAGAAGCTTGCAGATGGAAGTATAGCCAGATATAAAGCTAGATTGGTGGTGAAAGGCTATGCCCAGACCTATGGCATAGATTATGATGAGACATTCAGTCCCGTAGCTAAGATGTCAACTATAAGGACAATCATTGCTATTGCAGCTTCAAAAGGATGGACTCTAAGTCAATTGGATATAAAGAATGCATTCTTGAATGGATACATATCAGATGAGGTATACATGGAACAACCTCAAGGGTTTATAGATTCCAGGTATCCAAATTTTGTTTGCAGGTTGAGAAGAGCATTGTATGGATTGAAGCAAGCTCCAAGAGCTTGGAACTATAGACTGGTGAAGTATCTCAATGATCTTGGATATCAAAGTTCAAAAGCAAATTCAAGTCTACTTATCAAAAGAACAGAGGAAGGTACAATCTACATTTGTATTTATGTAGATGACATTATAATCACAGGTACTTCAGATGAAGGAATCAAGGAGGTAAAGAGATTACTTGAGAAAGAGTTCAAGATCAGTGACCTAGGAAAGTTATCATACTTTCTTGGAATGGAAGTTACTTATACAGATCATGGCATATATGTGTCACAAGAAAGGTATCTTCTGAACTTGTTGAAGAAGTTTGATATGGAAAATTGCAGAGAAGCTTCAACTCCACTTGAAGTTAATCACAAGCTCAGTAAATATGATGGTGCATACTACAAAGATATGAGGAAGTATCAATCTCTTGTGGGTAGTTTGATTTATGCTACACTAACAAGACCTGATCTTAGTTATGCAGTGGGAGTTTTTTCACAATTCATGCATTGTCCAAAGGACCCACATTGGATTGCAGGTCAAAGAGTTCTCAGATATATCAAAGGAACTATAAAGGAAGGATTATATTATCCTTTTACATCAGATTTGAAGTTGAGAGCCTATAGTGATTCAGATTGGGCAGGTAACCAGGATGACAGAAGATCAACTCATGGTTACATGATATACATTGGTGATAAGCTTGTAAGTTGGTGTTCAAAGAAACAACATACAGTAGCATTATCATCAACTGAAGCTGAGTACAAAGGACTTGTGGAAGCAGCTAAGGAGGTCATATGGATGCAAACATTGTTCAAAAGCTTGGGCATTGATCAAGGTACACCTACAATACATGGAGATAATATGAGTTCACTTTATCTTGCAGCAAATCGAGTTTTTCATGCAAGGACAAAGCACATAGAGATACAGTATCATTTTCTTAGAGAAAAGGTAATGGAGTAGGAGATTGAAGTGGAGCACATTTCTACCAAAGATCAGTTAGCAGACATAATGACAAAGAGCTTGGATGGTGTGAAGACCAGCAGATTCAAAAGCATGGCAGGAGTAAAAGAAAAGAAGATGATATGAAGAAACAGGGAATGTCAATTAGTGATTGAGGGGGAGCTGTTGGAGAAACAATCACTAACTGGACATATATTTGAAGGTCCAATCTTAGGAAGAAAACCCCATGCCTATGTGAAGGGACAAATTCACAAATGTATCATATTTGTAAAGTTAGTTCACTTTAGTTCTAGAAGTTTTTTAAAAGTCACGGGAATGAGAAAATCTATATAAAGTTAGTTTGTATCAACTGACGCGAAGAGAGAGAGAGAGCGAAAAAGAAGAAGTAGAAGGAGTTTATTTTATACGACTGAGTATAGTCGGGCTTCTCTGAGTGAGAAAGCATTTGTAAAACTTCTGAGTTTTCATAGCTATGAGAAAGAACTGAGTAAAGTTCTATGTATGAGTCTCTCTCCATCATCTCCATGCTTGCCTACTGTGTGATGAATTCAAAAGTTCATGTTTTCTGAGCAATTCGATGTCTGGCATCGAATCTTGGCTGATAAGTCATTTTTTCATTCTTTGTGTGTTAACTGTTGTTGAATCTTTTAAAAACATGAAGTTTGTGGAGCAACTCGATGCCTGGCATCGAGTTCCAACATAAAATGGATGCCCGGCATCGACTTCTAGCATATAAGTCATCTTCTTCATGTGTGTGTAAAAGAAGCTGTTTCTGGTGCAGAAAAAGGGCCTAAAAAAGCTCAAAGTCGATGCCCAGCATCGACCTTGACTGAAATTCGATGCTAGGCATCGAATTTTTTATTTTTAGACACCCAGGAATACTAAAACAGGCAAAATTTCTAGTTTTGGAAGGTCATACAGGGTCATCTTGTGAAGGCCATAACTTGAGTTCTAGAGATCCCTTTGATGTATATGATAGCTTGTTGGAAAGCTCTACTCTTCTAGTTTCTGCCTATGAAATTTCATGGAGAAATAATACTTGAGCTAAGAGAAATCAGCAAAATACTGAAGGTATGTCATTTCGGTGACTAGGAATTTCTGTAGAAGCAAAGTTCTCACTTTAGGCTATCATTTCTCAAAGTTTGGAGTGGCAATGAGTTAATGGTGACCATAGAGGTGTTCTAGTGTCACATTAATTCATTTCTTGTGGTGTTTTATACATCAACATTTCTCACTCAATACACTAAGAATCACCTCTCCTCATACACATTACTCAGAAATACACAACTGAAGCTCACAAGTTCCATGGATTTCACAATGAATAGACTCAACAAATCAAAAGAAAGTACATGAAAGAGAGAAACATGATTTTCTGCAGGAGAGCTCTTCACATTACTTGGATAGAAAAAATAATACAACCAACCCTCTCAAAATAGAGGAAATTATCTTTTATACATTTTCAAGTGTCCCTTTTTGCACTTGAATTTTGGTCCTTTCCCCTTCTAATCTAAAAATATGCTATCAAAGAGCTTCCAAAAATTCTAGAAAAAATACATATGATTATAATTTACATGAGGAAGACTCTTCCTCATTTTTACATCATTTGCATAAATATTGCTACAATTTTTTTGACATTTTACGAATATTTTCCCTTCAAAAAATGCTTCTTCTAACATATGTGCATATGTATGTGTATGTGTATAAAGATATACAAGTGTATGTATATGCATGTGTATATGTATGAAACATGCATGTGTGTGTGGATGCATTTCAATTTGCATCCATGTGCATGCATGTGAATGTGCATGCATGTGGATGTGCATATACATATATTTAAGTATATGTTAATGTGTGTATGTGTGTATGTGTATATATACGTAATAATGCATGCATGCAAGTCTTTTTATGTGGTTGTAGAAATGTTTGTGCATATGCATGTGTATGTGTGTGTATGTGTAAGTGTATGTGCACATGTATGTGTGTGTATATATGTGTGTGCCATAGCATGTGTATATGTGTATATGTGTGAACATGCATCTTCATCATGTATAAGTGTATATGTGCATATCAATAAGTGTGAGTATGCTAATTAATGAAAATAACACAATTCAAATGATATACAAAGAATGGAAATTGTACTTACAATAGGTGGCCATATTTTTTGCTTGGTTAGCTTCTTGAATAACCTGCAATAGAGAGAGAGAGAGACAATTCAAAGAGAGAAAGAGGTAGAAAGAGAGAAAAAGAGACAGAGAGAGACAATAAGATAGAGATTAGGCAAAACAACAATTCTGCATATACTTGTTTAAGCTCGTAAGTGCAGTGCAATTGCGAACGTTGGAGAGCTCTTCGATCAGATGCGTGAACATGCCAATCGAAGAGCTTCCAATGTTTTAAATTTTTTTCGTCAACAAGCCATCATGTAAGCGATGGTAAAGCATTGTAAAAACCACTACAATTGGTGTTGCATAAGCGACGTTATTTACTGTCACTTATGCGATGCAAAAAAGCATCTCTTATGTGATGCTTTTTTAAATTGTTGCTTTAGCGATGCTCACTACGAGCGTTGCACATCCAGTCGTGCCACACGTTAAAAAAATGTCATTCTGTTCATTGTTTAATCGACTGTCCGTGCTCGATGCTTGTTGCGATGCTTTTTGCAATTTTATAGCGACGAAATTGTGTCACCCTAACCGTCGCTATGCGCCCATATTCCTTGTAGTGCAAGGATTCAGACCTTAAGTATTTTAAAGCAAAACTTAATCATACATTGGATATAAATGGTTTAGGTATTTTGCATTATTATCCTAGGATTGAATTCATATATAGAGATGAGTGTATCTACATGACACAACAGAGATACATTGATCAATTAGTTCCTTGCAGGAATGAATCCAACATTCACAAAGTATCCAATCAAAACATTCTGCAGCACAATGATTTAACTTAAAGCTTTTTGCAAGTATAATAGTATAGCTAACATATTCTCCAATTTACAACCAAAATGAGACTCAAAAGTACTATGATAGGAGATGATTAAACAATGTGTTCTTCCTTATACTTTGATGTATATTCAACTTCTGAAATGTGCTAATTGCTTCTTCGTTGTGACAATATACAACTTTCATATGAATTCAGTTCTGGCATGAATGGAGTTCTGTGAATGGTTTCAAGCTGTACTCAACTATGACAAATTATCAATCATTATCGAAGACAAGAGTAATTTTTTTTTCGTTAAATGTGAAAACGCTCAAAAACATAGCACTTGTTCATAATGATCATGGAGCAACTTTTACAATTCTTTAGAAACTTGGAAAGTAATTATATGCATACATTTATAATTCCTTGTTGCCTCCGCATGTCTCCACAATACATGTTTTCAACAGATCTAGTCTATCCTCTTGAAAAGCTGGACGATAGCTACTTACCCCTCATTGGCAACATGCCCAAAACATTTGATATAATGACTCATTGCTGCTTAACTCCCACTTTGCCACACACGATATCTTTCTTCTTGAGGCAACTGGATCCTATTATAAAATGTACTTGCTGAACACATCTAATAATTTCCTATCCCCCTCGTATCCTTGCTAGTCAATGCTTCAATAAAAACTATGCAACAAATATTTCCCATATAGGTCTCCTTCCTCATGCCTCATGACAAATGCTAATATCTTGAACTTACAATCAGATATGGCCTTCTTTTCCCAAAGATATCCATAAAGAATTCCATTTGACTTCAAGCGACCAACTCCACTCATTCATTCTAGGATTCAAAAAATGATCAATCTTCATGTGTAGATCTCAAAATTTCAACGCCATAGATTTCGCAAATAAGATAGAGATCGTTCATGTGGGCCTTAACCCTTCCAATTTGATAAAGTGATATTCTTGATTGCAGCTTTAAATGCTGCATCAATTGATTGCATTAATATGAGAGAAAACACCTAAAATACTCTATCAATTTTTACTTCAATCATTCCTCTTCCAGCTTTTCTAAGGTGGTTGAAATGTGCATTCATGGAGATAGAATCTCCATGACAAAGCCGTCTTACTACATCTAATGTGAATGGTGGAGAGATTGGATACTTTTGCTTTAGCACATGATGTAGGGTCATGTGAAGGATGTCTTAAAGAAGAGCTCCATGAAATTCCTTTCAAGAATCATGGATACATCTCGTCCATAAGGAAGTTGTACATCATACATTCAGATATGAATGGTCCGATGATAACATATGCTATACAAGATTTCAAGTACTTTATTGCTTTTATTGATGATTTCTCAAGTTATTCATGGATTTACGATCTTAAATTGAAGTCAAAGGCTTTTCCTACTTTCAAGAAGTTGTTAGCTATGGTTGAAAATGAAACTTAGTCAAAGATCCATATTTTGAGAAGTGATAGAGAAGAAGAGTCCATGTCTAAAGACTTTAAGTCTTTCCTTGAAAACAAAGGTCTCTGACAACAACTAAGTGTTGCTTATATGCCACAATAGAATGGTGTTACAGAGAGAAGAAATAGGTTACCTATCGAGATGATGTCTCTTATGATGTCATCCATAAAGCGTTCTCCCAAGTTTTGACTTGATGTAGTACATACAACTTATCACATTCAAAATAGTTCTTCCACAAAAGCTTTAAAGGTTATTACACCTTATGAAGCTTATTATGGGGAAGAATCCCAATGTGATTTACTTTTAAGTTTTTGGTTCCCCAGCTGATGTTCACATTGAGCAGAAGGATTATGGTAAGCTTGATGTAAAAGCCATTAAAGCTATCTTTATTGGTTATGTAATTAAAAGCAAAGGATATAGATTCTATGTACCAGATACAAGTGATATCCTACTCTCATGCAATGCATATATAGTAGAAAGTGAGATTTATTATAAAAAGGAAGAGATTCTAGAATTCATAAAAGCAAATGTCTATGCATTTTTCAAAAAAAAATTGGATTCCTACATTCAGCCATACAAGGGGGTGATGAACCTTCTCAAACCCTAAGAGATGCACTTTGTAAAGGTGAAGAGAGAGTTACATTACCTACATCAGTACCTAGTCCATAATCACTACCTCTTGATGTTTCGAGTTATGAAGTTGGAGAAGGTTCTAGAGTTCCAAAAGAAAGAGATATTGAAGAACAAGAAACAATTCCGTCACTTTTAAAGGATACACCAAAGTGGTTATATCAAGCCTCAAAGGACAATGGTATAAAGGAATGCATTGGAAGAACCAAAAGTCAAACAAGGAGATAAGAAGCAGACCAAGTAAAGTATAGAGAACATTTTGAGATTCATAACATTTTAGCTCTAACTTTGATTGAGAATGATACAGCTAGTGTTCAAGATGCACCAGATAGTACTATAGAGAAGAAAGCTATGCAAAAAGAGATTGATTTTGTTCATAAGAATCAAATATCGAAGCTTTGTGACTTACCAAAAGGTAAGAAAGCTATCGGTTTTAAGTGGATCTTCAAAATCAAAAGAAAAGCAGATGGAACAATAGACATGTATAGAGCAAGATTAGTTGTCAAAGGTTATGCACAAAAGAAAGGTCATGATAGGTCCCAAGGATTCACACCTTAAATATTTGAAAGCAAAACTTAATCATACATTTGATATAAATGATTTAGGTATTTTGCATTATTATCTGGGGATTGATTTCATATATAGAGATGAGTGTATCGACATGGCACAACATAAATGCATTGAGAAGTTAGTTCCTTGCAGGAATGAATTCAACATTCACAAATTATCCAATCAAAATGGTCTACCTGAAATTGAGCAATGTATTTCTATCTAAATCAATTTAACATTCTGCAACAAAATAATTTAACTTAAAGCTTTTCGCAAGTATAATAGTATAGTTAATATATTCTCCAATTTACAGTGAAAAATCAGACTCAAAAGTACTATGATAGGAAATGCATAAACAATGCATTCTTCCTTGTACTTGGATGTATATTTGACTTCTAAAATGTGCTAACTGCTTCTTCATTGTGAAAATATACAACTTTCATATGAATTCAATTCTCGCATGAATGTCCATACAAAATGGAGGTGTGTAACAAATTGTCAATCATTATCGAAGACAAGAATAAATTTGTTTTTGTTAAATGTGAAAATGCTCAAAAACAAATCTAAATTGTTGTTGTTAAATCTAAATCGCTACTTGCCACTGGAGGATCGCCCAAAACATTGATATAATGAGTCATTGCAAACATATACATATACATATACATATACATATACATATACATATACATATACATATACTATACATATACATATACATATACATATACATATACATATACATATACATATACATATACATATACATATACGTATACGTATACGTATACCTACACGTATACATATACATATACATATACATATACATATACGTATACGTATACCTACACGTATACATATACATATACATATACATATACATAGACATAAACATAAACATATACATATACGTATATGTATATGTATACATATATGTATATGTATATGTATACATATATGTATATGTATAGATATATGTATACAAATACATATAGATATACGTATACATATATGTATACATATACATATACGTACATATACATATACATATATGTATACATATACATATAGGTATTTTTATATGTTTATGCATATGTATATGTATATGAGTGTATCATCCCATACTATATGCACTTGTTGATGATTGAGTAAGAGTCTCCTTCATCACAAGTCCGTAAGACATTGTGAGATTGGGTACATAGATTTTTGGCACCATTGCCAAGGTTCCTTCGAGGTGCCTTCATGATGGTTATAGCATTGGTGTGAAGGTAGTGAGCATGAAGAATTAATCTGAGGTTTGTGGCAAAGTCCAAAATTTCTTGCACTTGTTACTTCATACACTTGTTGTGTGGGTGACACATTTTTAGGTTTAGGTATGAGAGTGAAGGCATTAGGGTTAGGAATTAGAAATCAGTGCATAAAAGTAGAGTAGATCTTTCATGCCCAAAAACAAAAATCTCAAAACATTTTTTGTCCTCTTTTTTCCTTGAGTCTTTGGTCCCAATTAAAATAGAACTAAAAGGACCTAGAGGTGGAAAGTGAAAAATTCTAGTACTCAATTACTAAATTGAGATCCATCCTAGATCTAATAGATCTTACCAAGGAGATCCTAAGGTCTTTGACTGTGAATGATTCTAAGGTCAAGACATGTATTAGGGAGTCGAAGAATGTGATCTCCTCTATAGGGAGTGTGACCCAAAGAAGTGTTCACTCCATCTATACTGACTCATCAAGTGAATCAAAAGGAGTCTCAGTCATAGCCTCTAAAGAAATGCATAGCTTGGTGCCTTTGTTTGGGCTCATGTCTATAACAGAAGGTTAAATTAGAACATCCCTGCAATATGTTTCCACTAATGTGCACAAACTACCTATCTACCTAGACAACCTCAATAGTTCTATAGCAAGAATGAAGAATTTTATAGACTTGGAGATTATGCCAAGACTAGCTATAAAATCTGAAGGAGGATTCTATATGGATAAACTAGGAAAAATATATGTAGTGACTGATCACCTAGAGGGAATCAATGAGAGAGGAGAAGTGGAGGAACCTAAAAATCCTCCTAGGACTGATAGTGGACAAATGGTGAACACTCTTGGAGGAAAATGAGTATTAACAAATGTGTGGAGAGGACACCAAATCCCTCAGGATGATGACTTGATGGATGTTTACATGGTAAATGGACTTGAAAAATTACTACAAGTCACTTCATCCATACGGAGAGAAGGCATCAACCTCACCATTATCTATGAGTTAGAAGACCCCAAAGATTCTTCTTGACTTTCCTAACTGGACCTGAATAGAAGGAGATACTTGTTGGAATATCAAGCTTACATTATGCTTGAGGTGGATTTGATCTACATCAAAGGCTATTGCGTCGAAAGAATATCCATTGGAGAGTTCTTTTATTTATGCTCACTTATTGTACTTTTTTAAAAATGATTTTTCATGGATCTTTTACCCTTGTAAAAGCTTTGAGCTTTACACATGCAAAAGTAGAAAGATAGAGCTCAAATCCCAAAAATTTTTGGTGGTTGAGTTGCATTCAATCAAGCAATCAATCACCTAAAAGTAGATCAAACTAGATCTTCACTTTTCCTAGATTGTAGGAAAGTGAATTGATTCCCTCCAACAACCATTCTCACCTTCATTTGAATTCAAAATCCACTTGTAGAAGTTGTGGATCACTTCTAAAGTCTATATAAAGACTTGAAATCACTCTGTACAATACATGGAAGCAATATACATACACTTGTGACCATCATTGTCTTGCTCCTTCAATTTTCTGCATCATCTTCTTTGTCAACAGTAATCTTGGAGAGGTTGTTGCTCTCTCTATAGAGCTCCAAATTTGAGTACAAGATGCCTCATTGGAAGGGTATTAGTGTCTAGTTTAGGCTTTTAAATTAGAATAGGATTTGGTTGAGTAGATAGGGAGAAATCTCAGTTTTTCTATCTCAGGGTCAATCTCTCCATATTCTTGAAAAATAGGAAGTACCACTGTCGACTGTTTGAATCATTCCTATAGCATATTTTTCTTATTCCTTATGCTTTTGTGCATTCTATGCACTCAACCCTATGCGTATCACTCCATGAAAGGATTGTTTCTAGTTGTAATCATGCTAGTCGCTATGGGCATTTGAAGTTCATTGTCCCTTCCATAGATAGTAAGTTTTTTGAGCTAGTCGACGTGCGAACCTATCTGTTTTGTATCAACTCTTTCTCCTTGATGCTCCAAAGTACATAGTGCATTTCTTTGCACTTATCGCATGCCTATAAGGTCTATTTGAGTCTCCATAAGCTGAAGGGCTGGTCTTGTGCCAGTTGGCTAGAACAAACTTCGTTGCTTCAAAATACACTTTTCTACCTCCTACAAGCTTCTCCAAGTTCTTTCAATGGTATCAGAGCTAGATCAAGATGGGTGACGGCTTTCCCTCAATGATCGAGAAGCTTGATCGACACAACTACCCATCTTATAAAATCAGAATGGAGGCCTATTTGCAAGGTAGAAATCTTTATGGAATTGTAGCAGGTGATGAACCTATGCCTATTCCAAGATCCAAAGGAGGACCTACACAAGAGGAGACAGATAAGCTCACACTTTGGTGCACAAGGGATGCTCAAGCAAGGTTGTACATACTAAACTCTATCTCTGACTTTCCATTACCACATATTAGAGGATGCAAGACATCTCAAGAGACTTGGGATGCCCTCGAGACTTTCTTTTTTGCTAGTACCAAAGCAAGAAAGAATCATCTTTGGAAGGAGTTCAACCAAATGAAGAAGACACCTAAACAAACTATCACAGATTTTGTTACCAATGTCAAGGAGGTTGTAGATCAGTTAGCATCCATTGGAGAGCCGATTGAAGAAGAGGCTATCATGAGGAAAAATCTCAATGGCATTCAAAGTGATAAGCAATGGCAATCTTTCACTACGGCACATGATCTCATCATGGACGTGCAGACTCCAGACATCAACATTTTTCTTGGACAACTCTTCAATCAAGGGGCCAAAAATACACTACAACATATGAGGGGCATACCGATGTTACTTATACCGACGGTCACTCCCGACGTCGGTATCAACATTGGAAAAGTCCACTTAAAGAAAATGACAGTCTAGTGATTATCGGTATGACCATTTAAAACAGATCATCGGGATGTCCCACGACTTTTGGTATGCGGGTCAGTATAAGCGTCGATATGGGCATCGGCATGAGCGTCGATAATTTACTGGAAATTTTTGATGCCCATATCGGGAATGCAAGAGCAAAACTGAACATTTTGCGCGTGTTTGAGTACTACTTGTCTTCTGTCGAACTTGCGTGCGTGAACCAAATTGCGACCTGCATTGTCTTGTGCACACACACACACAGAGATCTCTCTCTCTACACACACACTCTCTCTCTCTGTTTAGATCTCACATCTTGGTAAGTGGTGCACGTACTCTTAGCCTTTGTCTTTCTCTATGCTCTAGGTCTTATAATTCCTCTTCTCTTTGATTTTGGAGAAGTTCTTTGGCGTTGATTCTTTGGAATTCGACGATAGACGACATACATTACACTTTGACGACTACGATCCAAAAGAGGGACATACTTGTAAGTGATTGTTTTATTCTCTATTAATAGAGAGAGAAAGAGAGAGAGAGAGAGAGAGAGAGAGAGAGAGAGAAAGAGAGACAGAGAGACAGAGAGACAGAGAGACAGAGAGACAGAGAGAGAGAGAGATGAGAGAGAGATAGAGAGAGAGAGAGAGAGAGAGAGAGAGAGAGAGAGAGAAAAGAGAGAGAGAGAGAGAGGAGAGAGAGAGAGAGATGAGAGAGAAAGAGAGATAGAGAGATAAAGAGAGAGAGAGAGAGATAAAGAGAGATGAAAGAGAGGAAGATAGAGATAGGAAGATAGAGACACTCTGTTTTCATGCCTTTTCTGCACAAAACCATGGCACAAAAATACAACCACTTCTTCATGTAATTCCCTATTCAAAATGTAGTTTTAGTGTCCATCTAATATACATTCCAACCATGATGAGATGCAAGTGCATAGATGCTATGAACAGTGGTCATTCAACATGATGGTGCAAAGGGCTCATCAAAATCAATGCCTCTCTCTTGAGCATAAAATTTTGGAGCAAGCCTATCCTTATACCTCTCAACTGTTCCATCACATTTGCATTTCATATTGAATACCAATTTGGTCCCAATATCCTTTTTTTTAGGAGGCAAATCACATAAATTCCAAGTAGCATTCTGCATAATAACATCATGTTCGGATTGCATAGCAAACAACTAATTTTTAGAATTTTGTGCTTTATCAAAAGGAATAGGCTCATTCACATCACAAACACTAGAGGCAGCCATAACATATCAATCAAATGCAAAACAAGCACTATGAGAGCTTGAACGAGTATGATATGACAAAGGTGCATCTAATTTACTATCTCACAAAGTCTCTGCTAGCCATTTTACATAGTTTCTGCCTCCTTTATATTAGCCCCCTCATGAACAAGTGCATCATGTAACTCTGCATGAGAAATTCAATGATCTGAATCATCATGTGAAACCTATAAAGGCTAAGTAATCGCTTCATTTTGGACTAGCACTTGATGGTCCACCTGTAGAAAGAGGCAACAAAGTGTCATACACATCTTTGGAGCTAACTGATATCTCTTTTGAAAGTACTGGTTGAATTGCATTTTCCACAAAAACATCACTGCTAGCCAAAATGCATTTGTTTTGTGTATGATACAGAGGATAACCTTTGCTTCAGAAGTATACCCAACAAAAATACATCTAACTACTTTATCATCCAATTTTCTACATTTTTGTTCAAGCACGAATGCATATGCCAAACAACCAAAGACACATAGATGAGCAACGGATGGCTTGCAAACATGCCGAGCCTCATATGGAGTGATAGACTATAGTGCTTTGGTGGGACACCTATTAAGTACATATGTTGCACACATAATAGCCTCACATTAGAAGTTATGTGGTGAAGCCTGACTTTTGACCATACATCTTGTCATCTCCGTGAGAGAAATATTCTTTCTTTTAGCAACTCCATTTTGTTGAAGTGTATATGGCACTATATACTAATGTTTTATCCCACGTTCTACCATAAATGTATTAAAATCGAAAGGCATGTATTCCCCCCTCGATCAAAATAGAGGGTGCCCATTTTACATTTTGATAAATTTTAAGCCAAAGCCAAAGATTTTTTGAAGCACATAAACACTTCGAACTTTGATTTCAATGGATACACCCATAGTTGCGTGGAAAAATCATCAATAAAAGTCACAAAACAAAGGTATTTCCAAAATGAACGTGTTTGCATAGGACCATACACATCACTCTAAACAAGATGCAATCTCTAAGTAGCTCATATTGAACTCGCTTTTGGAAAGATGAAATGCTACATTTTGTCCAAAATACAACCTTCACAGACATGTTTACCAGGTGCCTCAAGTTTGGGTAGAGAGGACACCATTTCAGATTTCTACATGCATATAAGTAGCAAAATTCAGATGACCAAAGCATGCATGCCAAAGATTTGCATCTGGGATAGTCTGAGAATCTTGAACTTCACATATTGAATCATTGAAAGATTTTGGATAGTCTATGAGCTTATACAACCCATGACCTAAAATATAGAATCAATAATAACATTGCCATTTGCCAGGTCATGAATTGTACATCTTTCATCAATAAATTTGACCACTAAGCTGATCTTGGCTAATGCTAAAATTGACAATAGATTTTTCTTGATCCCTATTACAAATAAAGCATCTAAAAGTGTGAAAGAACTACCATTAGTAATAGTTAGAATGATCTTGCTAACTCTCATTACAAGATAATAGGAGTTGTTAGTGTATGTGATAGTATCCTCTATAGGTGTACGCTGAAGTGAACTGAAGAAATTGCACTGTAAGTTAATATGTTTGGTTGCCCCACTGTCAAAGTACCAAACATCGAGGAGGATATTGGTACTATTTTCACTCTTTAGCAGCTTTTTCTTTTGCATTATATATATGCCTATAACCCTAATGAGTCACTTATTTTTGTACATTTGCTTGGTAATACATTCATTATTGTGCGGTATTCTCCAAGCTTTTTCTTCTTCCTTGTTTTGTTCAAGTGCTTCGAAAGATCTTGAACACCATCAATTATCAATGCAATTCATTCAAGTGTTAGCTTACTTTCTTACTCATAATGGGGCTTTGAAGAGGGAGCTTCAAAGTCTTTAAAGAGTTAGAGTGAGTATTTTAGAGCCATCATGTAATTCAACATTCTTGTGATACCTCCATTATTTAGACCCTATTTAAGTTTTTTCTTATATTTCTCAATTTCCATATACATTCTCTTTGAAAGGCCCTTGGGGGTTTTCAGGGCGTTTGAATGTCCTTTAAGGCGAAAGTTACACAATGTCCTTTCCATAATTTCCTCATGAGAACTTGTCGTTACACAAACGCACCAAAGGACACTCGAAGTAATATCTAGGCAATGTTTTTACACAAGTGATTTTAGGTTCGTTGGCCAGTTCGCTGGCCTAGTGGTTGGACCTCTCGCCTCTTGAGGCGGGGGCGAGGGTTCAACCCCTGGCAACAACATGTAAGGGACATATGAATCTTAGAAAGTTGTTGTATGTGGTTGTTGGCCATCGTTTGTCCATCCCTACAGTAGATGTGACTGCCATTTAACCCAATCTTGTAAACCCTTGTTCTTGTGGGATAAGGGGGTCCCATGGGTACTATGCCCTTCCTTGTACAGTTGGAATTTCAAAGTTAAAGTCCGAAGGAGTAGGCCTCGGCCGAACCTCCATTTAAAAAAAAAAAAAGAAAAGTGATTTTAGGTTCATACACGATCACACCTAATCATGCTTTGTATTTTACTTTGATGTAACCATAAAGTATTTAAACAACTAATACACATTTCTTTTTGGAATGATACTCATCAGTGGAACCAACTTCAAGTAAGATTTTGAAGCAAGTCATGCTTTGTAATTTATTTATATTTAACCATTCATTATTGGCAAACAATTAGCATACATATCTTCACTGCAATGATAATCATCACAAAAACAAACTTCAAGTTAGTTCTTTAATCTTAATCTCAAATAAATATTTTTTATTTTTACTATGATTAAGATTAAGATTGAATATAAACTGTTGGTTGTCATCATTCCATGTTTTTCTTAATTCACTTGTAATTTAGATTCAGCAGTAAAAACTCTATTTCAAAAATCATTTATTTAGTTGGTTTAGCCACGAAGAACTTCAAGGGCTAGAAGGCAAGATAAGAACAAAATAGATCATTTTGTTTTTGACCTAGAACAAAATACATCATTTTGTTTTTTTCTGATTCGCATTTGATAGAACAAAATACATCATTTTGTTTTTTTCTGATTCGCATTTGATCGTAGCTGTGCATAAATAACGTCGATGTCCATTATGAAACCAACGTTGATCCTCTTATTAGCTCATACGTCCATTCTTCCTCTTTTCGTGGTCTTTTATTCCTATCACTCTTACTCCATTCTTCCTCTTTTCTTTGTCTTTTCTCAAGAGAACAATAAGTATTGCTTTTTTTTCAATGGAGGTTCGGCCGAGGCCTACTCCTCCAGGCTTTAAATTTGAAATTGCAAGTGTACAAAGAAGGGCATAGTACCCATGGGACCCCCCTTATCCCACAAGAAGAGGGGTTTACATAGTTGGGTTGAACTGCAGTCACAACTACCACGGGACAAGACAAACGGTGGCACATCAGCCACAAGATACAACCTTCCATAATAAACATGTCCTTTACATGGTGCCGGTGGAGGTTAAACCCTCGCCCCCACCTCAAAAGGTGAAAGGCCCAACCACCGAGACAAGCGGCTTGGGACTCAATAAGTGTTTTTTCTTTTTAATGGAGGTTTGGCCGAGGCCTACTCCCCCGGACTTTAACTTTGAAATTGCAACTGTACAAGGAAGGGCATAGTACCCATGGGACCCCCCTTATCCCACAAGAACAGGGGTTTTTACAAGACTAGGTTGAACGGCGGTCACAACTACCGCGGGAATGGTCAAACGGTGGCCAACAACCACATACAACAGTTTCTGGGATTCATATGTCCCTACATGTTGCTGCCAGGGGTTGAACCCTGGCCCTCGCCTCAAGAGGCGAGAGGCCCAACCACCAGGCCAGCGAACCGGGACAGACTCAATAAGTGTTGCTTTCTCCTAAACAAAAGGCTTCAAATGAAGAGGCTTTGAATCCACATGGAAGTTCGACTTCATCTCTGATCTGATCAAACTACTTGGAGAAAAATTGTTTGATAAAGTCCATTAATCTTCAAATTCTGTGCCAAATTCCAATTTCCTTTGAATATTTCTTAGTAGACTCTGTATTCTAACAGAACTTCTTTTGAAGAAAAGATTACAGACAATGGAATTTTTCTTGACCATCATTCATTGGATTTTAATTTATTTCAGTCGCGGAGATTCCACAATGCCCCTGCCGAGTTTCTTATATAATCAGCGTAGCTGGACAGCGAAGTTATAAGCTGTCTCCTTCCCGGATGCATCTCAGTACGAATAGGCTCAATTCCGCAGGCACTGCAATGGCGCCATGTCTTAATGGCGAGCTCATGTCGCAAGAGAAGTTGCTACCATGGCAGTTAGATCTCCTATGGGAAACGCACAACATCGTTATACCCCCTATTCCCTGTTCGTTTCCAACGCGTAACCATCCGGACTGTGAAATGCTGACGGAGTTCTCAGACGCATGGGTCTCACAAAACTTCACAGATGTTCATGGCGCAAATGTCCATCCCAGCAGCTTCGCACCGGAGCATATTAGAAAATCAGCATTTCCTATGTTGACGACTCTCGTCTATCCCGATGGGATCGGAGAGCGTATGCAACCCACCATCAAGCTGATGATCTGGCTGTTCTTGATCGACGACATACTCGACAACCGAATCGAGATGAATGGCGATCCCGATCTCGCTAAGAAGGAAGTGGACAGTTTGTTCAAGGTGTTTCAAGATGGCTATCTCGACCTGTCGAGTGCCAGTGGGCTTGTACGTATCCTCATGTATACCGCCGCTGAATGGTGGTCTGAACTTTGCCAGGACATGCCTCCAAAGCAGATAGCTCGCCTAGCCAAGACCTTCTTCGACTATCTTGCCGCCACCCGTAAACAGGTATTACGCTCAGCTAATCAAACTCGTTGCATTGACCTGTCGTCGTACATAAGATGTGTCCCAAAGTTTTCCTGGTGACACAGAAGAAGTGTTTTAAGATGACCTCATTTGTTCATTGTAACGCTGTGTGTCAAGTCCCGGTTCGCTGGCCTGGTGGTTGGGCCCCTCCTCTCTTGAGGCGGGGGGGAGGGTTCGACCCCTGGCAGCAACATGTAGGGACATATAAATCCCAGGAACTGATGTATGTGGCTGTTGGCCACCGTTTGACCATCTTCGCGGTAGTTGTGACCGCCGTTTAACCCAGTTGTAAACCCCTGTTCTTGTGAGATAAGGGGGGTCCCATGAGTACTATGCCCTTCCTTGTACAGTTGTAATTTCAAAGTTAAAGTCCGGGGGAGTAGGCCTCGGTCGAACCTCCATTTAAAAAAAAAAAAAAAAGCTGTGTGTCATCTCTCTCTCTGCTTATAAAACAATAATGGTTGTTCCATTTGTACGCTTCTAAGTATGTAAACTGTCCGCTTATACAGAACAGCTACTGCGAATCACGACGAGTTCCAGATATGGAGACCTACCTCCAGATCCGTAATCACGCAGGCGGATGGTGGCCATTCGCTGTAATGATCGAGTATTGCAATGGTTTTGAACTTGACGAGGAAGCGTTGTCTCACCCGCTTATGCTTGACCTGCTGAAGAACACGGTGGAGCACATTTGTATCGCAAACGACGTCATCTCGTTCAAGAAAGAATATGTACAAGGAGGTTTCTGCAACACTGTTCTCGTCCTCTACTTCCAGAAGCTATATGATTCCAAGAGAGATCTGGGAAGACCTGCGCCAACTCTTCAATGTGCCATATCGGAGGCCATAGAGATGGTAAGGCAAAGGGACGAAAATTGCGTGAAGCTGATGAAACAGGTTAGAAACTGCAATGAGCTTATGAATAAACCAGGTATGGAAGAGTATCTGCAGGGGCTGGGTCTGTGGATGTCCGGATCAATCTATTGGCACATCGTTACCCAGCGCTATGGCATCCGGGCGACAAGGGAAGATCTTCACGAAATTCCACCCAACATGTTTATTTCCCATCAAGTGAAGATCGATGTTAACAAGGAGGCTGCACCATACGCGCCGAACGAAGAAATTTTGTCTGCTATACGGCCTTCTTAATTACCATGAACGGTTGTATCCTATTAATAGTTTTTTTTTTATTAAATGGAGGTTCGGCCAAGGCCTAGTCCCCCGGACTTAAACTTTGAAATTGCAACTGTACAAGGAAGGGCATAGTGGGATCCCTCTTATCCCACAAGAACAGGGGTTTTACAAGACTGGGTTAAACGGGGGTCAACACTACCGCAGGGATAGACAAACGGTGGCACTCAGCCACAATGCAACATCTTTCGAGTTTACATGTCCCTTACATGTTGTTGTCAAGGATTGAACCCTTGCCCCCGCCTCAAGAGATGAGAGGCCCAACCACTAAGCTAGCGATCTAGGACTCCCTATTAATAGTTGCAATGTAAACTCCCTCTATACGTTTAATAGTTGAAAGAATAGAGGCTAGAAATTGGAAAGAACAAATTCAGACATTCAAGAGATCTCTTTTACCCTACATGAGATGTTCATATCATACATCAAATTCAGACATTCAAGAGATCTCTTTTACCCTACATGAGATGTTCATATCATACATCAAAGGTTCATGTCGAGTGAGTAGGTGATATTTGAAGCGAAGACCATCATGTCACGAATTCTAGCACCATTGTCTCTTAAGGGATTAAGGGAGGTATGCAAGTCCAAGTGCTTCTTGATACTCATTGCCTTATCCATTTTCTTTTTTTTAATATTGATCCATCTTAAACCTTCAACCTGTGGCGATCATGCGCAAGGTGGAGATGAGTCTTTCAGTTCTCTCAAGAATTGATTCTCTGTCTTAAAAGGCACTAATCTTCATGGTCAACTCTCCTCATTGGGTTTGTGTCCTCAAATCCAATCTAATGTATTCTCTCTTGATTCTAGACATGTTTCCACATTAGAAACTTTTGTTCCATAGCTTCTTTGCCCTTTGGAGGTTCTCTATGTTAATTTCTTTCATTTGCCCAATAGGAAACCAAACAAAATTGTTATGTCTAATCCTGATAATCCACTGTCGATCCTCATTGACCTTGGTGCATACTTTCATCTTGTTCCAACTCTTCCACAATGAGCAAGCTAAGTCTAAATCCTTGGGAGTAATGAGACAAGGAGAAAATAGCAAAGCTAACATATCATTATCCTTCCACCTTAGAAGTCCCACACGCATAACAGAAGATTTGTTTGTGGGAATCAATTGTGCCTAGGAAGTTTTATATTTGCACCACTCTTTGATAGTTCACTTGGGAGCCAACTTATATGCCATCCCTCCACTCCTAGAATGCCAAGCCCACCCAAATCTTTATAATCACCACGAATGGCCCATTTCATTTTCGGCACACCTCTCCTATTCGGATCACCCCTCCAAAGGAAATATCTAGAAGTTCTTTCCTATTTCCCTAAAACTTGGTATTTTGGTCTCCAACATGGCAACAAAATAGATAACCGATGAAAGAAGAAATTTTTTTATCACCATGGACTTCCCTGCAAGGTAGTTACATGCCCTTCTAGTAAGTAAGCTTATCATCAAGCTTGGTGAGAACCCAATTCCACTATTGATACATGGAGTAAGCTTTTCTAAAATCAATCTTGATGAAGATAACATTTTGAAAAGACTCCTTAGTACATTCCAGGCCTTCCCACACATCAATAACATAGGAGTTGAGTGAAATGGTTGGTAATTAGTTCAATATTTTCTTTTTTAGTCATGCATTCCACCATGCATATGGCAAGCCTATGTGCTTGACCTTGTGCATTGGATTTCATAAGATCCTTGAGCTAAAATCTTATGCATAAACCTGCCTTAGTTGATTGAGTTATAAGGTTAAAGTGAGATATTACTTTTGCCAAAAGTAAAAGAATCTTGTGGATGTATTGTGAACCAAATCCTACAAACTTACTCAAATTCAAATTTTAAAAATAACTCCTCAAATCATGGAAGATTTTTAGGTAGATGCAACTAATAGTCATCTCTAGAAAATTGCATATATACACTGATAATTTATTTGTGCATATGTGAGTTGAAGATCACCCATTGGAGTGGGTATTGTGCTTATCCCAAAGCTCGTGGAGCCCTCCACCTTCAGTTTTAAATCATATCTTAATTAGCAATACATTTGAGGTTTCAGTAACTACATTGTTATTTGTTCACTATTATAGCACATTGCTTCTAGCTTTTTAGTTTTTCTAAGTCATTGCACCAAGTACATGGTCTCGTTGTCTTCTTTATTGATTGGAGTATAAAACTAGGACTCTTGTGAGTATGCCTATTGCAAAAGACTTACGAACACCATGTGCTAGAGAGATGATTCTCCTTTAAACCATATGCCTCTATATCTAGCTCTCTCCAAGGGACTGCCTACTAGGGCAAGTGGATACGAACCATCCAAGTGTCAACCATGTATCTACATGTTCACCAAGTGTCCCAATTGATTGCATTTAACTCAAGTGGATGCTGTTAGAAGGCTCTAGAGAACTTTGGGCGAACCTCACTCCCCATGCTCCCTATGGAGGTTGAGCCCAAGACCTCCTCCTTACACTTGAGACTTAACCAGTAGGCTAAATGGATCACTTTTTTACAAGAGTGCATGATCTTCTATATAAGTTTAGGCTCGAGATCTTTGATCATACACACGAGTGGCCAAATGGTGTCCGATTATAGATCTATTTAAAGTGTTTGAACCCCATAAGTCATAAAATTACTTTATTACATTCTTGCCCCTTGGAAAAATAGTCTTGTCCTAAAAAATAGAGCTATATAAATACTATAGGGAACCCCTAAGCCTCAAGTTCTAAAACTAGAAGAACATGTCTCATATCTGTGGTGGGATCCCTACCCTGATGATTCCAAAACACCATCTAGCTTTGTACTTTGATAAAGTGATCAAAGTACAAAGTATTCAATGAGTAATAAGGGTGGAAATAAAAAAATTTGTTGGCCAATGCACTCTTTAACTAGCTGTGATCTCAGCATGAACATATGAAATTGGTGGAATCCAATTACTAGTCCATTTATGGGCATGACTTGTGCATGAACATGGTAGCTAAAGTAGGTTTCTCATCCTTTACAAGCCTTTGAGAACTCTTGATTCACTTGATATCTTGTAAAACTAAAAATCTAGTTGGCTCAAATATGAAACTTGGATTTTTGTACAATGTTTTACTTCCAACCAATATTTACTTGATTTTTTCACCTGATTAGAGGACTACTTTGTCCTAATAGGCATAAAATCCTATGTAAAATGTAGGAGAAAGTTTTTCATTAATTTTGGTCTCATATCGTAACTTGAACAAGTCAAATCCAAAATGAAAATTGTCCAACTTAGGTAATGTTTCCCAAAAGATTGTAGCTAAAATCTCTTGGGAATTGTTGGTCTAATGAGCAATTCCTAACTTCTCTATTCTAGAGTGTATTGGACTCTAGAAAGTCATTAGTGCTATACTAAAGAATTGGAAGTAGAGGAAAATAACTAAGTCAACTTATTTATCATCTTTTAAGATGCAAATGAGTCTTGTACAAAAAATCTATCTGGGATGTTTAACCTAGTTAGCTAGTTCCAACCAGCTAAGCCTAAACTTTTGTGAAAAGGATGAGACCTCGTATCTGATTCAAATCCAAAATATTCGAAAAGCGAAAAGAAATAATTAAAACTCTCTACAATCAATTCAAACTTCAAAGATGCATAAGCTTGCAATGAGTCGAATTCTAGATTATTCAAGACTTTAACTACTCAAAGATCTAAATCAACAGGATATTGAAGCATTTTTTCCACCTGTAAGAGAAATAAACTAGATGTTGAAAAAGATTCATAGACTAAATCTAAAAAATCATCCAAATTTAAGATACTAATGTGGTATCCATCATCAGTGTGTCGACCCACTAAGGGATGAGTTTTTTCTCAGATAATGCTTCACTTGAGACTAATTTCATCCCTATATTCAATATCTATAAACTTGATCATCTAAGAGAGAGAAGACTAAATATCATGCCAAGTTATGCATAAGTAAATCAAGCATCCAACAGCCTGCTGATAGAGAACAACATCAAATGCATCTCAAGCATCATGAAGCCTCAACCATACATGTGTTTCCATGGGAGTGGATAACCATATTTTTGCAAGGAGGAACAATGCATTTTTCCTAAAATATAGCCTTTACAAACATGTTTAAAACGTGCCTCAAGTTTTGTTAGAGAGGACATCATTTTTTATCTCTATAGGCAAAGCAAACTAGAAAAACTCAAATTCCCATAATGTGCATTCCAAAGATTTTCTTACAAGATATCCACTTGAACTGACATGTTGAATCATTCAAAAATTATGTGTGTGTATTAGCTTATACAACCCACGACATAAAAATGCCAAAAGCAATAATTTCATAATTTAAGATATCATGAACTATACATTTGTCATCAACAAATTTGACAATCACGCCAATCTTGGTTAATGTTGAAACTGAAAAATTTTTCTTGATCTTTGGCATATATAACTCATCAAATAATTTGAAAGAATTACCATAAAATATAACCAGAATTATCTTTCCAATTCCCATTATAGGATAAGAGGAATTTTTAGCACGTGACAATATTCTTCGTAGGGGCATGCTCAAGTGAAGTGAAGAAATTGTCTATAAACTAATATGTTTTGTTGCACCGCTATAAAATTACCAAACATCCAAGTCTAGTGTAGACATAAACTACTCATGAGAAGGTGGATCAAAGCTGCAAACAGAAGTAAATGCCCATTCTTCATTCTGACAAGATTAGTAGACTCTATTTTAGTTGTAGAGGCCTCTGCAATAGCCATTTTAGTCTCTTTCTTCTTTGCCTTCTTTTCACCCAATTTAGGAAAACCCTTTATGACATGATTCTTTGCCTTATAGTACTTGCACAATTGTTTTTCCTTTTTTTTTTCTTGTCTTCTTTGTCTTCCTTCTTTGATTGTGCAGCATTTACAGATTTTTTCTTATTAGTAGATGAGCTCCATTTACCTTTGCCCTTCTCACTAGTTAAGAAAGCTTAATATGAAACATGCATAATTGACCATTTCTTCCTAGACTCATCTTCCTACTACAAAATGAAGGCTAGCTCCTCAAATTTTAAGGCATTTGGATTGCCTTTTGTCATCAAGTGAAGAGTAGAAGGAATCTAGAAGACCGCTAAGAATAGTTTGCAGAAGTGAACTATATGGTAAGATTTCATCAACAAAAATCAATTACTCCTTCAAATCCTTACTCTTTTTCAAAATAACTATTCGTTGATTCTCATTATTCATATGCTCACTCTCCAACTGTTTTTAGAGGTAAGCAATGAAAGTCTCATTCCTTGCCTCATATAATGTTGTTTGAGTATCACAAGCATCTTTTTGTTGTCTTGTAGGAGGGAATGTGAGGGATAATGGCATGTTTGAGATGCCAAACTATCAATATGTGTGCCTCTGCATCTCTACCATACCAAAAAAGTTGCTTTGCAATAGGTGCATGAGGAACCATGGCACAAACAGGGAATTGAAGGTCATCATCTTCAATACCATCTGCACCACCTTCAATCATTGTATTTGTAGGTGTAGTAGGACGTTTTTTAACACCTCATACAATATTCCACAACCCTTTTACTACCAATACATGATGCATTATGTATGCCCACAATGGGTAGTTAATACCATCCAACTATTGAATCAACACCCAACATACATAATACATCATTGCTTTCAGCCAAGTAGAATTTGAGGTGCTTGTATTAGAGAAGCAAAACCCCTATATGTTTGGGAAAAAAGGAAAAAATTTCTTGCACAACCATTGTGATAGTGCTTTCTAAGGGCCAAATGAGCTCAAATAAAAATTTTGATGCGACATAATGAAATCTATTTTGGAATCTTAATTGTCTCAAGTATTCTCACAAATTTTCACTTTGATTGGAGGGGTGTCCACAATTCCTTAGATGAAGTAGCGACCTGCTTTGATACCGATTGTTAGAGTTTGAGATGTGCAAAAGCACACAAATGACACAAGGAAGAATAAGAAGTTTGGACATCAACAAAATACTGAATGTATTACTAAGTGAATATACAAAGATGAGTGACCTGTTAGGGTTAAAGGTGTATATATAAGCCGGGAGGAAAAAACCTCTTAAAGAGGGAAGAAGTGCCCTGACAGTCCTACTGAGAGCATTATCCTCATGAATCACATGGATTTTCTTAGTCAAAACACTCCCCACTTCAAAGAAAAATGGAGATGAAGAAATTCAGCATAAAATTTTTGAAGAATGTGTGTGCACTAAGTAGGTGGCTCAATGAGTGCTTTGTCCCCACATGTAAAGAAAACCACATACAAAGATCCTATATATTCTGGCATTTACTCTATCTTTTTATGTGAAGTAATGGAAGGGAATGGATTAGTGTTCTCTATCTCTTCCTGATGTATGCATGTTGGTGCATAGAGAGACTCTCCATCCTTTCTCCTATCATAATCAAGAATGTTGTTCAAGTGTGACCTTCTATTAGCTTTGTATCATGCACATGAAATGCAAGTGAAGATCTTTAGGGTCTCCACCCCATACCATATGAGATGAGTCTCATGAATCAATATGGCTCGGATACCAAGTTTTCATGCAAAACTCAAGAGATATGTCAACATGATAGAGCTCCTATGCGAGAGACTAAACACATGCAATAGATGACATTTTGGGCCTTCACCCTACTATGGAACCATACTTATATAGCTGAGGATTTGTTGAAGAACTCATTCCACCATTCTTTCTTAGCCCACTTTTCCTACTCAATGAGTGGTACATGATGATAGGCTTCTCTAACAATACATCCATGTTCTAAGGTTCATACCTTAGCTTAATGTAACTTAGCCAATTCAGCATAGATAGCCTCAAAGACAAAAATGGGAAATACTAGGAAATACTATAAAATGTGACCAGTATCCATTTCAACATTGATAACCTCAAAGAGAAAAGGAGAAATACTAGGAAATACTAGAAAATAGTACTAAAAGTTAAGTTCACATATTGCTCATAATTAAAAAGTGCAAATGTGAGTATGCTACTTATTTTTTCTAATCTTCTCTTCTATTTAGGTACAATATTGTACTATAGATCGAATAGTCGTATTTCATTTACTTTCATATCTAGTTGAACAAAAGCTATGGCAATAAATATATGTCAAGAAAGGAAATTAGAGAGAAAGATAACACCAGCAAAAAACCAATTATCATTAGATTGCTTTATAAGAAACTAAGAATAGTGTCTAACAAATAGAATGCAATCTAACCATAAAGAAGAAGAAATATTAACATGAAGAATAGTTGAACATGAGAGATAGAGAAAGCACAATCATTGACCAAAATTCTAATGAAAGTCCATCAATATACAATAGCCTAGTAGTAAGACCAAGAACACATACAATACATAAGTATGCAAATTTCAAACTTGATTTATGATTTTTTTTCTCTTCAACTATGTCAAACCATCTATCATTTGCATTGCATCAACTATTCACTTTTTATAAAATTCCCACTTCCAAGCTTCCTTAAGTGCTTCTACCTTTGACAAATTGCAATGATGTGCTTGGGATACCCTATGAGAATCATATGTTAGCAATGATGCTTTTTTGCTTTTTTCATATTCCTCTAGGAGAGGGTGTCATCATGAAGTACCCTACTAGCTTGGGTATGCATTTTCACAGTTTTCCTTTTTACTCAAA
>CM035407.1:67970657-67985657 GCA_020310875.1 Ceratopteris richardii
TGTGTACTCTTGAAAAGCACCCACAATAAAGCTAATAAAGCACATCTGATTCTACGATCGTAAAACGCTCTGTGATCGTAAAAGAAAACGTTCGCGTTCATTCTCTCCAAAAATCGTGCCATTATGAAAAGCATATTAAAAAATCCTTGCGTTTTAACTTCTTCAGGCGATCGCGTTTCACGCGATTTGAACCCACGTCGGCTGGTTAAGAGGCCTTCACCTTATCCATGATGCCCACGCTCTTGTCTTGTGCAAAAACTGGAAAATAGTCATAGATACGTTGTTTCTACCCGTCAGCTTGAGGTAGTATAAAAGCTTGTAGAGGAAGTCTTTAGAGATTCTATACTTGCTGTTTTCTCTGAGCAAGATTGACAAGCTTTGACCACTTTCCAACCAATGAGACATTTTTTTCCAACAATCCCCCCTGCAATGGCATATTGGTTCAAACTGAACTGAATGTGCAAACTTCATAAGATGCAAACTATTACAAGCTTCAAGCTTGTACTCCAACACTTCAGAACTTGTTTCTTCAAAAGTCTTCTTCAAAACTGAATTTGACTTTCCTTCAAAAATTTGAACTTGCTGAATATGAACCATAATACTTGAGAAAATATGCAAACTAGATATCCAATAGTGCACACATCAAGCAATCACTGCTTGACAACAAATATAGCATGAACTGTCTCTGAACCTGTTATCTCCTGTCTTCAAAAACCTGAAAACATACACTAGGATCCACATATTTGCATTTACCTTCCAAAAAGGTTTCTCAACGTACTTCTGCTACGTCATGTAAATACACTAAACAAAATCAGGAACTGAATCCTGGAACCTGTGACTGTCAACTCACAACTTAGTGTATTATGAACACTGCTGGTTCATCTCTGACTGTACTCAAGTCAAATCAACTCAACTCAATTGCAATCAACTGAAATATGAGTCAAAAATCTATGATGTCATCATGTCTTCATCCTTTAAATCCTTCATACCTCTTTCCTTCAGAACTTGGTATAAACATATATGTGCGCACTTCTGAAATATACCTCTCTGAAATATCAAGCTTCTCTTCAATAGAACTCTAGAACCTTCTCCTGAACAGGAACATCCTAACAGGAACTTTCTCCAAACATTCTTCTTCTTCCTTCTTCTTACAAAGTTGGAACATAAAGAGAACCAGACAAAGGAAATATAGGAATACCTGTAGGTATGACTCTGTATTCTTTTACATATGGCTTGAAAATAAGTCTTCATGTTTCATCACCCCCCTGGATGATTTAACACTAGTATCCAGTATTCTTCAAATATATCAGACTTTATGAAATCTGGAACGTCTTCCTTCATAAATCTAATGTTCAGTGATCAATACCTGTATCTGGAACAAAAATTATGAATCCTTTTTATTAGCATTGATCACATGCCAATAGCTTTCCATGTCATTCCTCAGCTTTCCAAAATCTAGAATAAGGTTAGCTGATCCTAACATAACAAAACCTTGCTGAAAGCTTTATAGGATTCATAACCTTCAGTAACATAACAAGTATCTTCTATCTCTCTGCAACACAAATCTGATAGAACCTGAATCTTTGACTTACTTCTTCCAATGTTAAGAATCTTCACAAACAAAGGATAGACAACTGAATCATAAATACTCAAGATCATACAAGATCATACAAGATCAATGATCTCTCTTGTGTAGAATCTGCTCTTATCAAACCTTCATGTCTGAATGTTTGATTTATTTACCTGAATGTCTCCAAGTGTCCATGCTTCTTACAAAGTTGTAAAACTTTTCTTCAAACAAATCCTTCCTAAGAATTTGTGACTCCTACTTGAAACATAAGTGGACAAACTTCTCACCTTGAGAACTCCAAAAGCTGCAAGTTGATACTTCATAACTTTCATATTTTACCCGGGTGAAATGTGAGAGTACCTGCTTGGCTTTCTTTTGGCTAACTCCACTTTTCAATCAAGTGATAGGATCTGATGGAACACCTTTTTGAACACAAACATGTATCCAAAAATCTAGACAATCATAGAAAAAAGATTCTTCATTGACTTGTACATCAACAAGATTCTGAATTTTCTGAAGTTTTCTGAAAATACGGAATATGAGGTAACCTTTTCCAAACATAAATCCTCAACCCAAGTCTTCAACATCTGCTACAAAAAACTCTTTTACCTTAAGAGTAAGATAAAGAAGAAATATACTTCTCTGCAACTTGTCATATACCAAGTAGCTCTGCATTGACACTCCAAGAATTCTTTGAGGGAACATATAAGCTGCGTGCTCAAAAGATTCAACTCAAACATAACTCATACATATATGAGTCAAAAGTTATATCTGTTGCTTTTTCTTTCTCTCAATGTAATTCTTTGTCAAATCTACTAAATCATGACCAAGTGTAATGCAAAACAAGAAACTACTTCTTCTTTAAACAAGATGTTCTCGTAGACTTGTCTTTGGGTGTAGAGGATAAAATAAGAAAAGTATATGGAAAATATATGAGAAAAGGAAGCCTTACTTTTCTTTTGGAAATGATGGACTTTCTTTTTTTGCATCTTTCTTCCACCTGATGATGTCAACATTTTCAAACTTCTCTTCCATACCTTTTGTTTTCCTCATCTTGAAGTAGCAAACACTCTTGACTTCTTCGAATGAACTTTTCTCTTCCTCTAATGCTAATAGTAAGAGATAAAACAAACATGGTATATAAATGGAAGTGAATATAGAAACACGTTTTATCATCTCCTCATATCTCTGAATCAAAATTCTTCTTCAAATGTCTGAAATGACTAAATTCACCAATCGTTTGTCTGAATGATGAATTACCCTTCTAGAGTTACCTTCTCTAGATACATTTGTACCTTGATATCCAACCAACTTACAATAGAAAATTGGCTGAAAAACTCATCCCATCTTCGCATTTGTCTTCTTAGATGAACTTTCTTGCCATGAAAGAGATCTCTTTTGATGTAGCCTTTAACTTTCAAAAGATGAAAGTGTATAAAAGCATTCCTTGAATTTCTTCAAATCTCTTCATAACTGCTCTTCTAAGATATGACCTGCAAATGATAATCTGATAGTAGAAAGTGATACTTGTGATTTGATGCTGATTTAATTCCTTCATCTTCTCTAAACCATTGTTCTTCATTGAATTTGAAGTAGTCTTCTCTTCATCAAGTCTGGGTCTTCAAATAATACTTCTGTAAAGTATTTGCATACTCTTCCAAAAATATTTGACTGCTAACAGATCATCAATTTCATACTCCACATTGATGAATACACATGTAACTAAATTGTCTAATTCTCGAATCTCTACTCATCTAGATTAAGTGTGTATATCAAATGTTAGAAGATGCTTTCAAATCATATGTTGTAAATCTGGAATTCTCGGAACCTGGGATTATGAATGAGCCTTAATGCATTGATGCCAAAGATCTAAAGTTTTGAAACCAAAACCTTAGTGCTCTGATACCAAATGTTGGAAGTGAGGCAGGCCCTTAGGCTCATGTCACAGGTCCATGGTTCCATAGGTCCAGTCATGTACAACATTAATTCCAGCAATCTTCCATATTGACAAAACATGAACATACCACAACTTAATCATACATATGATGAGATAAAGATAGAGAAAGAATAGACGACATGTGTAAGGTGTTACGTAAGCCATCGCTTACTCATAGTATCATATATACCAATGTTCAATGTACAATGTGGGAGCAAAACTCTCAACCACTCTATGTGATGAGAAATAGATGAATGAGTGAATGTACAATGTAACAAACATATTCAGATGTATGGGCAGTAATCTGAATATACATGAGATGTGTGACCTCGTAGGTTATAGAAGAGTGAATATGAGTGACTGAAAGAGGAAGGATCAGTGTGAAATTGATAGTCAACAAACCCTCATCTAACCTTAGGCTATGGAAGA
This sequence comes from Ceratopteris richardii, assembly GCA_020310875.1. NCBI lineage: Eukaryota > Viridiplantae > Streptophyta > Polypodiopsida > Polypodiales > Pteridaceae > Ceratopteris > Ceratopteris richardii. Next base: position 67,974,593 of record CM035407.1, read on the forward strand.
CCCTAAGTTAGATACGTGTGTGAAAAGATCACATACTTAAAAAGTAGCAAGGAATGCTAACAAGTTTGTTGCAGGAAATCCTCAAACTCATGTGAACACACCTTCTCAAACACCTCATCCAAATATGCATAAAGCATATACATACTGTTTCTCTTGTACCTATGCTGAATAGGACTCCTCCGAGTCCTAACTTTTTACAAAGTGCTACAGTAGCTATGTTTACACCGGACTCACCATCAATTAATACTTGAGTAATTTTATGATTTTTGTACCATACCATAATTAAAGGAACCGAGTGATCCACCGTAGAGTCAGTTTCCGGTTGTAATGTCGCTGTTGTTGGAATGCAGGAAGACACAGAACTGAACTGCTGTTGGAATTGTTGTCGGACACCTGGTACTAATGCCAGTAACTGTCCAAGAGGAAGAGTAATGGATGCTTTAGATAAAATTTCCCATGCCTGATCTACTTGCCTTGTACTTTTTACTGATTCTGAAGACGATGCATCGGTTACTGGGATTGACTCTTGCTCCTACACGATTTCCTTTGGCAGCGGAACTTGTGTCACCAGAATTGGATCTGGGAACATTGGAGGTTCTGTGGTGGTCCACTGACTAGCTTTGTCGTACATTCTTTGTTGCTCACGAACACCTGGTTTGAATACTTCAGCTGCTGGTTGCAACGGCTTACTGGATCGGGTTTGAACTACTGCGTCTTGTGTTTCTATTGGTGTGATATGAACCATATTTGTCATTGGGTTCTGATGCTCTTTTTTCCTCTGATCATATTCGGCTGCATCTTTACAGAATCTTCTGATGTGACCAAATTCACCGCAAAAATGATAGCTAGGTGTCTTGAGAGATTATGTTTTCTAGTTAAATATGATTATATGTCTAAGGAAAACTATGCATCCTTGTGTTGGGCCGAGAAGGGAGAAAATGTGAGTTCGGCTCATTGGTTTTTTGATAGAATGTATGGTGAGATTTTCTCTTCAGATAAGAGGAAGACCCAAGTCAATAGTAGGCTAGCTGCATATCTAGCAGCGTTGTTTCAATTTTTACAGAAAGTGGAAAGGAATGAAGTTGTGTGGCCTAATGCACAAGAACAACAACCTGTTTCCCCAATTATTAAGCAGAAGGACCAAGATTGTGTCATAGTGGAGGAGCAGCAAGATGACACATACAATACTTTGTTGAAGGTGGGATATAAGGTAGTTGAGGTGACTTAGGTAGTAAAGAAATTGAAGAGTGAGACTTCTAAGGGTATGAGCTTTCATGACATGCCAATTCATATATCAAAGGATGTTGAGCAGCACAAGTTTATTGGAAGAAGTTTTAAATTATCAAAAAAAGCATAAATTGGAACTGGTGTTAAAGACAGTAACAGATAAGGTATCTGTGCAACAATTGTCTCTGTCAAAAGATGAGGTTAGTGTAGAAGTGCATGAAGTATAGAAAAAATTAGATGAGGTATACAAGTTTATAGTGAGACAGGATGGGTTATTGAAGGAGTAAAAACTACTTACTGATATACTTAATTTCGATGATATCAGTTGCAAAAATCTCAAGTACAAAGTTTACAAGATGAATTGCAGAGGAAGGTATAGGAACATGAGGAAGTGTTGTCCCAATTCCATAAACAAGAGGCATTGGAAATACTCAAGGTTAAGAAGTTATTGCATGAATTTGATGAGTGGACAAGAAAGATGTAGCAACTAGTGGACAGAGAGATACAAAATTTAGCTGCAGTAAATACAACTTTGCAAGTGGAAAACGAGGTATTGAAGTCTAGAATTAAACCATTACTTGTGCTTGAAAAATATATGTTACAAAATGAGGAGGTTGAGATGGATGCAGTGTTGATGATTGAGATGGATATGGTGACTCTCAAGCAGCAAATGTATAAGTGCATGCAGGAGTTATGGACTAGAATTAAAGAAAGGATGCAAGCACTTATTAGATATCCATATGAGTTGATAATGATGGATTTGCATCAGTTTATGAGAGTAAATTGATACAAGTTATTGAGCAACATAAAAGTGAGAAGGAAGCTTTGCTACAACAAATTCCAGATCTTAAGGAGCAACTAATTCAACAAACTTTGGATAAGGAGTTGAAATATATAGTTCACTAGATAGTAAAGGAGGAGAAAGAATTAGTTTCTAAAAGGAATTTGGAGCAAGAGGAAATGCAAGTGGGAGCAAGAGAAGTTTAGAAAGATACTACAGTTGTAGGTGAAGTTGAGGAAGAAAATATTCATAGGGAACTTAGTGTCATACTTTTTTATCAAGGGATTGTAAATTCAGCCTTGATTTTTGGAAAAATTCCCCCACTGGGCAGTGCCAGGTGTTGAGGGGTGAGAAATTGGAAGATAATTAGTCAGTCGAAATTTTGCTAAACCGGATGTTGCTGACTCGGAGTTTTGCTGAATCTGTATTTTGCTTCATTGAAATTTTAAAAGAAGCAGTTAAAAATTAGTTAAGTGTGGATGTCATGTGATTATGGTAGTAGTATTTTTGTTCATTCGAGTATGTAATGGGAAGCAAAAGCGTCTTTAGGAATAGAGATGAATGGAGAGAAGAGGAGAGCGGCACAGGCTAATTGTGATCAGGACTGAGGAATTACATTGGCAGAATCAGTATTTCTTATTTTCATCATTGAAATCTCTATAAATGAAGACGTTAGTGAAGTAAGTTCATCATATTTGTTATGCACAAGTGTGTAAATGATCTCTATTCAAGAGGATTTATTCTGCTTTTGGTGACTCTGAAATTGTATATGCAATTAATCTTTCTGTGTGGGAAGAAGATCAGCACTAGGATTTGTTCTTGTGAGTGAATTTGACTTGAGTTAGTAGGTATGCCTTGTTGAACCTCGACACATTTGGCGATCCTACTACATTTACTAAAGAAGCAAGAGATGCATGACGGGAAGAAGAGGAACATTTAGTAAATTTTACTACACAAGAGTGCAAGCACAAGCAGGTAATGTGGACTCATCTTCTGAACCTTATGATTGGTATGAAGCACAATAGGATTCTAATCTTGAAGCTGAAGAGGAGGAAGAAGGAAAAGGTGTAGCAAAAGCAAGGCTAGTGGGCAGAATACTAGGAGCATTGTTCCTAACAAAAGAAGTTGTAGGAGTTAAAAGACAACTCTAGTTCAAAGAACTAGGCGTACACCTCAGCCATTGCCCATGGTGCAACCACCTCCAAATCCCAAAGTGAAAGCAATGCATTTCAGAGGAGGTTCAAAGGAGGATGCAAACTGCCATGTTGCTCAATTTGAAATAAAGTGGATAGCAAATGGATACCAAGCAATATATGATGATGCAATAAAACTCCAACAATTTGCAACTACATTAGAAGGAGGAGCAATGAGCCGGTTTAGTCAATATGGTATTGCCTATTTCGCTACAAATAATGCATTAAAAACAGAATAGCTCTTTTTATAGTTTTTGATTAGTTTTGGCCCTGTCCAGACCTAGTGTCCAACCTAGTTAAAAATTAGGTTCTAGGGCTTATTTGAGGGCTCAAACGAGGTCTAAAAATTATGAAAACTGGTAGGATGATACTTCTAATACTCCTCAAGCTCGAGGACTCCTCATCTTGAACAAAATGGAGGTATAAAAATATGAAATGGTATTTACAATGGATTTTAGTGATGAAAATCACTATTTTTGTAGGGATTTCTTCTGAAAATTTGGCATACACTTCTTGGGGCTCCCTACTTGCTCCTTGTGTGTCCACCTCTTTGATGTGCTCCTGTGATTTTTCCTTGACCTTCAGCTTCAAGACTCCCCCCCCTCTCGAGTCTGTCATCCTCGACAGACCCTTGTTGTAATGGTTGTTCCCTGTAGTGCTTTGAGACGTAGTGTCCATCGTAAGAGCCATCTATCTTCCAATTGTAGTAGGTTCTATTGTCTAGTTCCTCATTTGTCCTTGTGAGCTTGTGCAAGTTGTAGTCCCTTGGTATGTGCTTCTTCCTTGGATTCCACCATGAATGTGTCATTGTGGGTCTCCACTGATGTCCTCTAGATCTTCCAAGGATGATGTTCATATGTAGCTCATGCCAAGTACTCGTAACCCATAGTGAATGATGGGTAAGTGTGTTAGTGCATGGGTTGAAGAAAGTATGTGCCTTGTGCACAGCCGTGTAATGTGGCTCTATGCATGCATACTTGGAAAATGCATTGGAAGAAATATGGTGCAAAATTTGGAGGTCTTGAGTGAAGAGCTTAAGGGTATGCTGGCGAAGAGGTTTCCTAATCTATCATGGTTATAATATTTCCCAAGTAGGAGATTCTTACCATGGTGAATGGTCAATCGATCCAAGCTTAGTTTCACATATTCTCTTTAGCTCACCCTAAGCAAGAGTCTTCTCACCTAGTATACATACGAGGATTTGCAAGGTACTAGAACTACCCCTAGTAGATATCTTTTGGATGCTCTCATACATACAATAGTTAAGCTTCCCTCAAGTTACAGACCTTCAAGCTCTTCCCTCCTCCCATAGTAAGGGGAAACAATAGTTGTGGATGCCATGTTCATGCCAAGTTCTGGACATCTACCAGATAAGGCAGCAACAATATCGTCTGCTAGCCGAGGCACACTTCTATCCAAACTGATAAATGCCCAGTAATCAATGGTTCCACCTTCACATAAGCATGACTCATTCATGTGCCATGAGCCAAACCTGGGAACAAGCTCTTGGGAACAATCTCTCGCTCACTCTTTTTTTCTTCTTCCCCTTTTTTTTTTTGAACAATGTCACAAAACAAGAAGACAAAGGTAAGTATCAAAAAAATGGTTTACATTTGTCAATGCGCTCTTGTGCATGGGACTCTCAATTGTGTCTATGCACAGCCATGTAGTGTGGCCCTATATTAATGCATACTTTGGAAATGCATGACCTGAATGGTGCAAAAGATAGGGATGTGCAAGGAGCACATGGTTGTTGCTCGTCAAGGCTTTTGATGTTATTTGCGGATGTTGATGCCATCTGTCTTGGAGGTATCCTTTGGGTCTCGAGATCAACTTAGGCTTCTTTATCTCCAGATGGTTTCTTAAATTCTGTTGAAGTTTCTGGTTCATCACATTCTGGATCAAATCTTGGCATTTCTTCAACTTCAACCTGTACTTCACTATTCTCACCTTCATCAAATATTTGAACTTTTGATTTACCTTTCCTTTGATTCACAATTTCTTCAACATCTGCATGATTATTAAGTGTACGTGCATACCAAGTACCTTGCTCATCAAATGTAACATCCTTAGACACAAGAAATTGCTATGTGGATGGATTCCATAATCTATAACCCATCTGCTTGTCATCATAACCAATGAATACATACTTTTCTGCTTTAGGTTCCAATTTATGCCTCAATTGAGATGGCACATATGCATATGCCAAGCATCCAAATATTCTACAATGATCCAAGGTAGGTCTCTTACCCCACCAAGCTTCATATGGTGTCATACCCTGCAAGGCTTTACATGGTAACCTATTAACCAAGTATGTGGCTGTGTTTACAGCCTCAGCCCACAAATAATTAGGACATTTTTTCTCCTTCATCATAGATCTTGCAAACTCAACAAGAGTTCTATTTCTTCTTTCTGCTACCCCATTTTGTTGAGGAAAGTACCTGCAAGTAACCTCTCTCTTTATACCTGCATTCCACAAGTAATCACTGAATTCATTAGAGAAATACTCTCCCCCTCCATCTGACCTTAACCTCTTCAATCTTTGACCTGTAATTCTTTCTGCATATGCATGATAGTGTTTAAATGTATTAAACACTTCTGACTTGTCTTTGATCACATAGATTGTGATCCACCTGGTAGCATCATCAACATATATAACATAATATCTTGAACCATTTATACTGAAATCTTTTGAAGGACCCCACACATCTATATGTACCAATTCAAGTATTTCTGAATACATAAAACCATGCTTATTGTATGATTTCTTATGAGCCTTACCTAATTGACATGCTTCACATCTGTATGTCATGTGTTGACCTGCAACATTAGGCAATCCAAGCACTGAACCATTGTTAACCATTTCTTTTATACCTCTTTCATTAAAATGTCCAAGTCTTTTATGCCAAAGATCCAATTCAGACACCTTTTGCTCTCCATATGTAAACATAGCATGTCCAACATTACCTTGTATCTTTAATGTGAAGAGCCTTCTTTCCTGTAACAATCTGTTTATACCCTTGACTAGGGTCTTCAACATAAAATCCATCATTAGTGAACCTTACCTCATATCCTTTTTCCACAATTTGTCCTACACTTATCAGATTTTTAGGAATTGTAGGAACATACAGAACCTTACTCAAAAGAGTGCTTCCATCTTTAGCTTTGACTGAACCAATTGACTTTACTTTGTGCTTTGTATTATCACCTTTCTGAACTATATGATTAATTGCATTATGATCTAAAGCAGTCATCAAAGCAATATTTCCACTCAAGTGATTACTACATCCTGAGTCAATATAAAACACTCTCATGTCTTCATGTGAGGCTTCACATGTTGCATTCATAATAAGAGTAGAATCTTCTTTCTGATCTGATGTATAATTGTAGTAGGTGTTATTATAGGATTGATTTTGGAAGCTTCTTCCTCCACCTCTTCCAAAATAATTCCTACCACCTCTACCTCTGAAGTTTCCTCTCTGATATCTTCCACTTCTACCTCTTTGATTAAAATTCTGATTCAAATTACCATTGCTTTGATTATTGTGCCAACAATCATGAGAAAGATGATTGGTCTTACCACATATCCAACAAGCTTTGACATTATCTTTGTTATTTCTGCCTCTTCCTCTACTTCTTCCACTTCCTCTTCCTCTTAGGAAGTTTGCTTGGCTTGGAGTACCTTCATCTTCAACTGATTGTTGCTTTCCTTTGCTAGCTTTCTTCTTGTCTTTAGAATACATTGCATGTCCTGCACTCTTATCAACATCTCCTTTGATATCATTCTCAAAAATTAGCATATGCCCTAACAACTGATTCAAATCAGGAGTGAAATGATCTAATGAAAATTCTGTAGATAAAATAAAAGGCTTCCACTTCTCATCTCCTCTAAGTCCTGTGAGAATTTGTCTTACCAACTTATCTTCTTCAATATCTTCATCAACTGCACCTAAAGAATCAGCAATATCTTTCATCCTTGTCACATAATCAGACATTGATTGTGAAGCCTTCTTCTTGAAGGTAGTGAACTCTGCCCATAATGAAGCTTTCCTTGATTTGGTTGTATTCTAAAAATGCTCTTCCAAAGCATTCCAAATGTCACTTGCACTTTCAAGACCTCTGATGTGAGGAAGCAAGTAATCATTTACTGCCATGTAGATTATGCTCCTTGCTTGAGCATCCTTCTTCATCCAAATCTTTATATCTGCAAGCTCCTCCCTAGTTGGAACACTAGGATCTCTGAACTCTCGCTTTTCTTCATCTCCTGTTATGTATCCCATCAGATCTTTGCTCATAAGATGAGCTTCCATTCTCATAGACCAAGCTGGATAGTTCTCTCTATCCAACTTTTCAATTTGGAGGCTATCTCCCATCCTTGCTTCACCTCTAATCTCAAATCACTGATACCACTGATGGAGAGTGTTAATCTCCAAAAGAACAAGCTATTCTTGATGTTAGACCACCTCTATATCAAGAACAACTATAAACTCCAACCAATTTTGGAAGACAAGTACCAAATTATCAAGAAAGTAGCTAACTGTGAAGAAACTTGTTTCTCAAAAAAGTCTGTTTCACATTAATCAATCATTGACTAATCATTTGTGTAAATTTTCTGATGAAACTTTGTAGAATGTGTCGCCTAGAACTTGCGCACCTCCTCCAAGTTAAAATACTTCAAATGCTCATGTAGATTGTGAGAAATGACTCAAACAGTTTACCTATGTCTGAAACTGTCTCTCTGTAATGTCGACTTTGACACCTACAACTTCTAAGACATGGTTCTCCAAAACTAGAACCCATTTAAGCAAATGCTTTTAGCCATAGATGGCTTACCTCTCAACTTAAATTTTGAATCCTCATTTGTGTAAAGCTTTACACTATACACTGAGCACTGTCCATTCCTTTGATCATCAAATCTGTGCCTATTTCAGAAGACACTCAAAACTTTGACATATGATTCTAATCTACATGAGGAAGACTCTTCCTCATTTTTACATCATTTGCATAAATATTTTTACAATTTTTTGGGCATTTTACAATTATTTTCCATAAAAAATACTTCTTCTAACACCATGCAAACACGTCCCTATATTCCTTTAATAGAGCTACAAGCTCTACTTCTTCTTCTACACTTAGGTCGTCTCCTATGTACGTACATCCTTCTTCGTTCTCCTCAATGGTTACTACAATTTTCTTGGTCTTCTCTTTGTTGTCATATGCCTCTCCTACAATGGCCTCTCTCTTAGGTATTCGTACCAAAATTTTTTGGTTTTCCACTTCGTATTTCTTGAAGTTTTCTGGTACTTCGAACAATGATTCCTCCTCTTCTTGTTTCACTGCTTCCCATTTCTTTTTCTTTTTACCTCCTTCACTTCCTCTCTTCGAATTTATAGTTTTAATGCTTGTGAGAGGTTCTTCTTCCTTTTGAGTAAATACTCCGACATCTTCGAGATAGTGCTTCTCTGAGTTAAAGCAACTATCCATCACAATGGACTCTAGATCATCGTCATTATCTTCTTCTTCTATGACATCACTAGGGTCACATTCTTCTAACAAAGGCTGGCACATGAACATAGAGATATCATAACCCTCCTCATCACAATGATGTGTCCATTGTTCTTCATTGGTAGCAATGTCCATGGTGGCCAAGATTTCTGCCCAACCATGAGGCTCAAATTCCTCATCTAGAAAAACCATTGGTATGTAGGTTGGGTCTTTAACTGATTTGTCTCCTAGAGAATTTCCTTCTTCTCGTGCTTTTAGGCATTTTTCCTCTTCCTTTGGGACCTTGCACATCCACAAATGGGTATCTTCATGCAGCAAGGATGGGTCAGGAGAACTTCCAGAATGCAGAGAGATTGAATCTTCTTTCGCTTTGTGGATAGGATTCCACTGTAGGGTGGTACATCTCTGAAGGTTTAATCCTTCAAATTGACCTTGGTTGTGACCCCTAAGTGTTGTAAGTACAAGGAGTTGGTCCCCCAATCTTGTACTATTTGCAATTGTCGTAGGAAGGGTCATCCTAGGATCATCTCATAGACATTATTTTTCTCAAAGTCACATATAGCAAATGTATGTTCAAACTCCACACCACAAGTGGTTAGAGTTATCCCTTCGAGCAGTCCTAGAGGTCTTTCAAAATGACCATCTATCATTTGAAGCTTCATTCTAGTTGGTCTTAATGTGGGTTTGCCCCCATCGCTTCCACAAGGAGGTGGCCCCAATAGCAACATCAGCACCTGAATCTATGATTTCTTTGGTTGTATAACCTTGATAAGCGACCCGAAGATAAGTATTACCTTCCTCACCTTCACTCATGTCCCCTATTTTATCGAGAGGTATCTCTGGAACTTTTTGCTTAGAGCCTGCTTTTGGCATATTGGAATCAAGTTCTGGAACTTGATCTTTCACATGATTCCATAGCTCAGGTTTTGCTTTGAGCAACTATTCTATAGTGAGATGACACTAAACCTTAGTGTTCTTTACGACGTCAGTGTTCCTTGGAACCACTGAGTCTTCATTTCTTACCAATATGGTGGGAGCTCTGATGTGAAGAGATTCAGATTCCCATGGGCCTGTGAATTGTGGCAACTCTTGTAAAGAATTAGATTCAAAATCTAGTCTTTCATCTTCTTGTTGCCCTGTTTGGTCTCCATAGATAGACAGAATGTCTTGGGGAAATTGATCATGAAGATCATCAATTTTAGGAATGGGAGGGGGATTACCTTTCTCCTTGGCCCATTTCTCTTCTTGTACTTCCCGCAAGAACTCTTAAGAGTACTGTTGAATTGAAAGAGGTGCTCCCTCATCCATAGAATCAGGAACATAAGTTTTCATTTGTGGTGAAATCTCTCTTTCAACAACTGGTTGAGCCTATGGAGGTAAAGAAACTTGGGGCTTGTTTACCAACTACTCTAATCTTTCTAGTAAGCCCTGGAAATGCCAATCTAGCTTGACAGAGTTTGTCTGATTAAACTTTTGACTAGTCTCGAACATAGCTTGAGCTAGTTCTACCAAAGACATCTCTCCCTTTTGACCTTGAAAAATGTCCCCTGAGAAATTCGACAACATCTGCAACACACTTCAACATTGCACTGCCAAGTTTAAGTTGTTCATGGGTTAGCACCTTTTCACAACTGCACCTGCACCATCATGTTCTCCCTTCCCGTGCCCTAACTCAAAGACGTTCCATATCATAGTCATGCATGTTAGCCTTGGATATCTTCTTACCAAGTAAAATGGACGTTTAGCTTTAAATTGAGAAGCTTCACCATCTGACCATACCCAATGTTGGCTTAAGTCAAGGTTTAGCTCTCTCAACCATTGCCAATGTAATTGGATACAATGTTGCACAAAAAGGGTGTCATGCTTCTTGTCATCGGATATGAAGAAGTGGATTACCTTTTTAGGAATGCCCTCCAAGTGAAAGTATGTGATATGCACAAAAATTTATCTGTATAGACCACCAATGCATAGATTGTATTTCATTTTGCTCACAAAATGTATAGTTTTCTAAAAAATCAACCACTAAAACCATGACATTACATGGGAATTCACAGACACGCATCTTAAACTGGTTTGCTTTCCATGAATAAATAAAATTATGCTTGATAAATTTCTTTAGATTTTTCTCAAATAATCATGTTACAACTTTAGGACTCATCTTCCTCTTTATCACTTCTTTCCTTTTACAAACTTGTCCTTCAGACATTGACTCAACATCTTCAAACATCTTTATAGGAATATGATATTCCTCAATGCTAGTGTCTCTTGTACACCACTTAAAATGTCCTACTCTGCAATCAGGGAACTCACCCATCACACATTTGTATTGGTGGAATATGGTATCATTTTGACATGGACA